>JAHWFP010036463.1:16029-57862 GCA_023313725.1 Lithobius niger
CCATAGGCAATGGAGAAGGAAGACAAATAAATACAAAGGTTCAACGAAGGATTAAATAAATATACACAAATCACTGTAAACTATATAAAAGAAAGCGGAAAACAAACCAACCAGCGAAAATCATACACGAGAAATAACATAGTAAAGTAAGCCACCTTATGCACTTACGTTTCGTCGGAGTGGCATGACCCGAATTTGAACTGGCAACCCAATTTGTTCCCTGATCACTAACATAGCGCCTTTATCGCTATGGCCGCTCCTCCAATGGCGTAAATATGACTCACTGAACCTGTTAAGGTCACAGCAGTGACCACGGCTCCATTTGACTGAGAATATTTGCAGCCATAGGCAATGGAGAAGGAAAACAAATAAGTACAAAGGCTCAATGCGGCAAAACGTAAGTGCATAAAGGTGGCTTGCTATACTACGTTATTTCTAGTGTAAGATTTTCGCTGTTTGACTTGTTTTCCTCTTTCCTTTATAAACTGATCAATAGTTTGCCTTTTCGTGAAAGGATTTAAACCACTTTTAACCATTTTACAGGTTTTTTTTTTGCCAGCTTTCCAATAATCTACACCAAAGTTAATAGTGTAGTAAATACCGATATTGTGGCAATTTTTACTTTAACTTTTAACAAAATTACTTACAGTACAGTTCAGCCTTGCCAAAAATGTTCAGTTTGCTTCATTTAACTGGCAAATTTTCGATGATTCTCTACTAATCATCTTCTTCAGGCCTACATATGTGAAAGTGCAGTGTTCCTCCGGCCGAAGGCCTGAAGAAGATGATCAGTAGAGAATCGTCGAAAATTTGCCAGTTAAATGAAGTGAACTGAACAGTTTTGACAAGTAAAGTTGATAGTTCTTTTACCTTCAGAAGTCAGAAAAAAAAATGAATAAGAGTCTTTTTTTTTTAGTATTTGCTTACCAGCTTCAACAGCCAAGTAAATAAAGGCGTCAGAAATTTAAAATAGCTTTTATTTTAGCTAAAACATGGGAGGCATGGGGGAAGGAAGGCACATGCGCAAGCACGACAAGAGAGAAGAAAAGCTATGGAAGTGTGATGCAACATATAACAAACAGGAGGCATGTCCATTTAAAGCGAATTTTTTGGTTTGATTTAGGCAGTACCCATAGCTTGATTTTCTGCTGAACCGAAACTAAACTGATAAAGCGTGAAGTCAGCTGGTACTGAACCAATCAAACACATAACGCAGCAGTCAAATGCAAATATGAATTTCAAATAGCAGTAAATTGTATTCTATGTTTTGGTTAAAACATATAAAAGTTCTTAGCAAATTTATGATGCCTTTATCAGGTATGTATACTGAGATAACAGCAGCCGATCAAGGGTAAAACTGATTTTAATCGCTTGAGGTCAACTCTGGTCATTGTAAATGGCATCAACTTTTGGTTTCAAGTAATCTTGATCGAGCTTGGGATGTCTACTATACCATCCTCCAAGAGATATTACAAAACTGCTGCTCAACGATTCTACATTGCCACCATTGCGGTCCTAAATTACGAAGAATTCTGCAAGAAGTTAAATATTTGGCGCAGATACAAACTTCAACCATCGGCCGCACTTCCGAGTTGCTACAACGAGTGCAGAATTTTATACTCGGCATGCGGCTAAATGGCACCGTTCGTGGGATTACTCGACCCTTTCTGAGGTAACACTTTCGGCCCAGTTTAAAATTTATCGAGAAACGAATGCTACATCAAGGACCTTCCTCTCCACTTATATCTGGTTGCTGTTTTGTTACAGGTAACACTGCTAAGGCAGAAATTCTGAACACACTGTTTGTCTCCAATGGCGTGCTAGACAATGCCAGTGTTAACCAATTGTTTGACCCAGAATTAATCTTCTTTCACTATCAGTTATGTCTCGCCTGTGATCAATAAGCTCAAATCGAGCCCCATTTGTATAGTGGGTCCGGAAGGTTCTCTGCATTTTTTACAAGCAAGTAACAAGTTTTATAGACAGAGTCTCAAGGATTCTACTTTACCTTCATTTGATATTTTGTTTGGCTTTGATGTTACAGGCATATTTTCAGTACTATCATTTTCAGTAATATCAATTTCTTCATATTTTGGCTGAGGTGTAATATTACTCCTTGGAGAAGACTGTGTTCTGCAAGATGAGAACAGGTTTCATTTTAAAGACAAGACAAAACAGGTTTAATTTTAAAGACTGTGGAACACTGGCAGATTGGAAATTTGAGCACTTATTCCACCACTACAGAAAAACAGCATTAGTTTCAAAAAAGCCCAATTTTCTCGGGGAGCTCAAAATTGGTTTCTATTGCCTAAACCAAGAATTTATAGGGTTGGGGAGGAGAATTTGTAAGTCTAAAAAGTCCCTGTTGAAACGTGTTACATTCATTCCTAGTTCCGTCCGAGTTTTCAGAGGGTGCTACGCGTTCCATCTGGTAATTGTTGCGCATTTTTCAGTCCAATCTAAAGTAACCTAAATTACATCCAAGCTAAACTAAATAATAATTAAATACAAGCTAGTTTCGTTTAATTTAATTTTAGGCTGGAAACTGAGTAGAAATTCCTAAACAACACTCATGGCGCCCTCTATAAACTTAGACGGAACTAATAGGAATGAATCTAAGACGCTTCAGAAGGGGTCTCAGTCACAAACTCTCCTCCCCAACCCTATAAATCCTTGCCTAACGAATACATCCACTAGCTGTAAATTTTTGCATTCAGTTCCTGTAATGCTTTTTCACTGGAGGAAATTAAACTCTTTAGATATGCCCAGCCTCGCAACCCATCTGCATGTCCGAGCACAGGCCCTTCTAAATGGTGTTATGGTGATAGACAGTCATCTGTTTTCGTCTCGATCTGTCATGGTGGCAGCTCAAGAGGGGAGGTTGGGTGGGTACAGGTCATGTATATTTTTGTTTAGGCAAAAGAAACCAATTTTGACTTACCCGGAAAAACTGGGCTTTCTAGTTGCCATTTCGAAAATATCCACTACCTGTAAATTTTTGCATTAACAGAAGACCTCGTCATTATGGCGGTGGGCACCACATGATGGTATCGAAGGGTTGCGAGCTGGGATCCCCTGGAGCTGGACTCTACAGATTTTATGCGCAGAGGCAGTCTGCAATGGGGATAATGTTCCAACAGAAAGACCAGCATGGCTCAGGGAACGAGGATGAGTTTAATCCTGAATTTTCAGAGGGGGAGGGGCTTACCTCAATTGACGATTGAGGAATGTGATGATTGATGTTCCAAAGGTCGAAGGATGCTGTGATGAGACTTCCAGATGCGGACAATGGAGCAGGAGTGTCAAGTTGATGATTTGCAAATGTTGATTGAAGAAGACTGGAATTAATTGAGATGTTCACGTTCAATTGGAGAAAAGTTCTGTGTTGAACCGAGATCCGGTGTCGAGAGGGGTTTGGAATGAACTCATTCTCAGCTTTATTCTGCTTTTTTTTTGGGATGAAGGAACTCACGATTGGATGAATGAAGATGGGTCGAAAGAGAATGGTGTGGATAAAATTTGTAAAATTTCCCCTATGAAAGTGTCCGATAAAGGGGAGGGGGGGAATAGAGATGGAAAATTTCTTGGAACTGGAGGTTCATGAATGAGTAAGGAAGGAGTGACACAGGAGTGTTCACGTCCTCCAGACCAACTGAGGAAGTCCAATTCCGAAGAGGGGTGGTAAGAAAAAAAGATTTTTTTAAGGCGAGATGAAAAGATGAACGCGTAGCCCTTGGCTTTAGAGCATAGTGGAACCAGGGTCGCTTGGGTGATTTAATGAGAGAGAGCTTATTCATTTCCGTTAGCAGGAAAGGAAGACGTTGGCATTTTCAAACAGCCAGAGGAGGAGAGAAAACTGTCGATAGTCCGATGAAAAAAATTTGAATGGTGTGAGAAGTCGCATAATAAGTGAAGGGTTCCCCGGCGATCGTAGAGAGGAAAGAACTACTAGGGCAGGGCTCGAAATCCGAGCGCCATACCCATTGCCCGAGTGCGACAGTCTACACATGGCAAGTTCCGAGTAGATACGTCCGAACACTGGACAAGTCCTGTGAAGACGGAAATGAATGTGACCGCATCGTCGTATTGCCAGACATTATAAGCCGACAGTTAACGGAGATCCGACGACCAGGAGGCGAGCGCGAGTTCGCCTGTCTGGGGCATTGCAGACGCTGCCGCGGAGGCAGGGTCATGGTCTGTTGTGGAAACGAAGACAGAACCTCCAGGTGACTTAGTAGAGAGGGATGGGACGGAGGACTCCGTGGGCACCCTTCATTGAAGGCCGACTCCGAGTGGCGGGGTGACGAGGGAGGACAGTGCCTGCTGTGAGCCAGGCTCTGGTTGGGCTGTCGAAGAGAAGAGGATGATGGTACCGACGTCTTTGAAGGTTGGCGGCCGTATGGCGGTCGGTGGGTTTTAGACCGAAGGCAATGTTGTTTTCGCCATGGCGGAGTTGGCGGTAAGGGCGACAGCCATTTAAACTTCTCCTTCATGAAAATGTTGGTGGCGTGAAGTGAAGTCACCCGGTGTTGGAGGCGACCGATTTCGGTAGCGAGAGTGGAATTAAGAGTTTCGCAGAAAGTTGATGGTTTCGATTTGGCCACTAATCGTGTCTTGCAGAGCAGATGCTGATGAACAAAGGGATTCAAGTTCCGTGGTTGACCTGTGAACAATATCGACTTCCTGTTAGAAGGAATGAAGAAGTGAGAGTAGAGATCCACAATTAATACCGAAGTGCGCTGAGCCTTCTGGTGACAACTGGAGTCCTCGTTACAACAACGAGCGGATTGCGTCCGCAGTTGGAAGATGCATTCGTATGGCAGGAGCGACCGTAGGGGTGGCTCACCGCGTGGAGGTCTGCACAGGGACGGAGAAGAAGCCGATGAACGGACAGGTCTGGAAGCACTCGTGGAAGATTTGTTCTTAGTCTTCAGACCAACTGTTGATTTGAAACGTCGTTTGGAAATATAGGGAGGCGACTGGGAAGTGGCCGGTCTTCTAGTGGCGGAGGAGCTACCGGACGTACAGAATCGCTGGCAGGATATGTCGGGGAAAACGCAACCGTTCGTGGCTTCTTAAAGGCAGTACCGGATGGAGTCCGAGATGAACTGGAGCCATCACCGGAGGAGGCTCGTTGTTTAGCCCGTTGTGTCGCGCGTCATCGATATTTAGCATGACGGTAGAGGATTCACAGCCACTCGTTCTTAAAAATGTGTGCACAAACACTGCACTTTCGATCAAACCAATCGCACGTCCGGTGGAATTGGCAGCATGAGCGAGGGTCCATGTGGCTCTTGGTACCCGTGAATTGGAGACATGAGCATTTATTTGATGAGGTCCGGAAAAGGGCCAACATGTCCAATAACCGGAGCTGAAGAAGCAGCAGGTGGAACTTCCGAAGTCGGAGAAGGATCCGTTTCTTGAGGTGTCAAAGTATCCATGATTAGGGGATAGCACGAACAAGGTGACGACTGGAACACCGGAGAACACAGAAGAGTCAAAGGGCGCGACTGAAAGGAAGAGTGATTGTCAAAAGCGTGGGAAACGGTGATAGACAACCTGTACTGCCTAGCAGTGGTGAGAGGAAAAGCTAACAGGCGTCCCAAGGGATCGACGGTGCCAGGGTCGACCAAGGTCCAAAACGTGATCGTACAGGAAGCCGAAAGACTGGTGATGAGAAGAAGATGGGTCAGTTAAGACTACCAAAAGGCTGTCGACGTGTTGGAGGACAGGGGAAAACTTTTAGCCTGGTCGTGATGCAGTCCGATACTTGAAAGGCAATGCCTCGTATGGAGCCGTGGTGAGAGAAAGTACTGGTGGTTCCCTTCCCTACCCCCCCCCTCCCCCCCGGCGACCTAGGAGTAAGTGACAAGAAATCAGGAGACCGTGAACGAGGCCTCGCTGCGTAGGGTCCGCGGCTGGGAGATGATGCCGTGGGAGACGTCGAATCAACACTAGTTCGGTGCACAGGAGGCAAGGCGAGTCTGGGACCGGCGACCGGGACACGTGGGGTTCGGTCAAGACATTGGGCTTAACAGAAGAAGGTCCTGAGAAACAGCGTCAGTCGGTGGAACCGAAGGAATGCACGCTGAAGGAGTCTTGTTTAGAAGAGAGGTCGAAGGCGGCTGTGGGAACCGAGGAAAGGGTAACATAGTAGCGACTAACTGCGAGGGAGGATCGAGTCCGGTGACCATAGCAGTAGTTACAGTAGAAGAACAGGTGGTCGACGCTCGAACGAGTGGCCATCGAGGTAGCATGTCTGCTTGCTGGCGACCAAAATGGGAGTGCAGAAAGCGTCGCAGAGACGTAGGCAGTAAGTAGGCGAGAACGTGCCATCAGTTCAGAAAGGTCCGAGAAGGATTGAAGAATGGTGGGCAACCGGTTCATCGAAGCGGAGCTGTTTGTGACAGGCGAGGCGGCCGTGGGGTGCGATGCCAAACTGTCTTTGTAGGAGGTGGTCCACAAAGAGTTAGAGTCCGGACGGACGACCGGAAAGGAGGGTTGGCGACCGGTTGGAGAAGAAATCAGACGTAGGACAGAAGAAGAAGAACTAATACGACTGGAGAATCCATTTGGCGTTCAGGAGATCAGCAGACTGACGACCGGAGAACCAGGTTACAGCCAGAACGTCGTGGAAAGATATCGGGAAAGCTGGAGAGAGAACCACTCGTTGTGGTGCCCTAGGAAGAAAGAATGAAAACAGCTCGATCCGGGTGTTTTATATAGAGGCAAACGCGCATGCGTCGAAGGGAGCTACGAGCATGGCAGGGAAGCCAACTTTTCATTGCTAGGGATTGAGCCTTCAAATGGATATTTTCGACAGCAATAAAAAGAACATTTTGCCGGCCCCCAGCCAGGCCGGCTAAAAATGGTTTCTTTTGCTGTAAAAGTGCATTACCTGTCAATTTTAGCATTGTTGTCTCAATGATGCTGCTTGGTGCTTGAGATTTGAATAGCTGCCTCAGTTGCCCTACCGCGCATGAGCGGCATTCCCTAAAAGGATGCGTGCTTGGGAAGCTTGTCATCTCTTTGTCTCTCAAATGTGTCAAATGGTGAGTCGAGAGGGGAGGCAGGGTGGGCCTTAGGTAATGCACTTTTACAGCAAAAGAAACCATTTTTAGCCGGCCTGGCTGGGGGTCGGCAAAATGTTCTTTCTTTATGCTGTGAAAAGTGCAGTACCTGTCAATTTTAGCATTGACAGGCCGACCTCGTCAAATGTGGTGGCGGGCACCTTTTGACTGAGTCCCTGGGAATCTGAGGCAGCTGTCACCCTTGATTGATTCCCCCCTTTTTTTTTGGGGGGGGGGGGGGGGATTAATCGGGGTTCGAATGTATGTGAAAAAGGGTTTTAATCATCATTTTCTTTTTTATTTACCTTTATTGGGTGAGTGCTTCAGGGACTTGACTTGCTGCGTTGGTTTCGGGCGTACATCAGGGTGGACCGGAACAGGAAATTCTTCTGAGAGGAACAGCGATGTCTCCCCGGATGGGGGTGGTTTGTAGCTTCGGAAGGGAGCATGAGAGAGTTCATGATTCGGGTCTTTGTGTTCATGGCTGATTGATTGATGATTGTCTTTTTCCATGAAAAAGGATTACGAAGAGGCAGGAAGGGAGGATTCGCGTGATTTGAGAGATTTGTTGGACTTTACTACCACCTTAATACATAAAAATTAAGGGGAAAGATTTCCCGGACGTTTAGTGGATTGAAAGAGAAAAAGGTTGAAAGGGAAAATGATCAAAACGAGCCCAGAGGGCTAAGGTTTTTTTTTTTAATTTTGGAAGGGTGTATGGTGGGCAACAACTTATTGGGAAGAGGAGTTGCGGAGACCGTAGTGGTACCCTTTGGCCTTCTTCCGGCATGGAGGGCAGGGAATGTCATGATCGAGTCGGGGATGAAGATAGTGGCGAGAGTTCAGGATGAAGGGGTACAAAATTGGTGTCGTTGCCATATTGCCACAGTGAAAAGGCTCTTAGGTCGTGATCACGGGCAGTGGAGGAAATGCTTTTCCATGCGTCCACGATCTTCCTGTGGTGGTCGTCCTGGAGCGTGATAGGTGGTGGTGTAAGGGAGATCGGATAATCGAGCAGCGGCTCCACCCACGTTAAAGGCTTGGAGGGGAGATCCGAGGGTCAGATGGTTGAACGAGACTTGGGTGACGAAAGGGTCAGGGAGTTTTGTAGGCCGGTTTCCATGATTTGTCAGAAATGAGACGTGGAAGGGACCAGGGCATGAATGATTGTGGTTCGAGGAGCCCCTGATGTGGCGGAGGGGAAGAGGATGCTCTCTTCTTCTGAGTGCTTGTTGGAGGGTCAAAGAAGTGATTTGCAGAAGTTCATCGTTATTGGTGGTACGTAAATTATCAATTTCCATCTTGAGATCTTGTATCTGTTTTCGTTGGGAAGAGATTCGTTTCTGCCAAGAAAGAAGAATAGGTTTTACCCGTAGGAAGTTGATGTCAAGTTGTATTTTTGAGGATTCTTTTAACTTGAGTTTATGTTTAACTATTTAAAAAATTTCTTTCTGGTTAATCCTGGAGGGTTCATCTGATTCGGAACTGAAGAGCGGGTAGTCCAGGATTGGATTTTGTTGTTGATCCGATTGGGGGGAGGGAAGAACAGGGTCATTGTTTTTGGAAGCGGTTGAGGAATGAGTGGAACGAGGCGAGTCGAATCTTGGAGAATGAATGATGGGTTTGTCCTTGTTTGGAGAGCATGGTGTTGCAGGGATAAGGTTTACACTTTGTTCACTTAAAACGACGGGAACGAAAACTTCTTGTGGAGAAGATGGGTTGTTGGTGATGAGTAGTGGAAGTGGTCTTCTAGTTCCCAAGGGTATTCAAACGCCTGAGATATAGGGTGATCTTCTTGAGTATCTTGGATTGGCACAGCTGGGGAGTCCGTCGAGATTGGTGAGGTCACCCAGGATTGTTGTGACACCGGTGTCGCTGATGTTGAGGAAGTTGTAGAGAAACTAGGTATAGAGGGTTGCATGGTAACTGTGGCCGATGGCCGAAGCTTTTTGGGAGAAGGGGACTTGAACGGAGATTTGGCTTTAGCCCGATTCATCTTTTGTTTTTTCCGCATGGAGGAAAAGTGTTGTAGTGCGGAAATTACTTTCCAATCTTCGCATGAAATTTTGACGCAGTTGGGGCACGAGTTGTCAAAATAGTTGCATAGGTGGTGTACCTGGCATACAGAAGTGTGGGGGTCTTTCCTGTTGGGTTTTCGTAACCCCGGGCAGTTGCACGAGCCTGTGGATCAGGGGGAGTCTGCCTGAGTAAGGGCCTTTAAGCGAAGGTAGAACTGGTTTCAGTATTTTACCATCTTGAAGAGACAAAATCGTGGAAAACTGGAATTTTGGAGTGCTAAGCAGCGTCTGGAAACTTGACAAAGTGATGCCGGAAAGCGGGAACGGAAGAGAGCCTCGTTCTGGGGTATGATGAGGCGTGACGACATAGGAGCGAGGCCGAAAGGGAGAGTGGCAGTGAGCGATGCTAGCGGAAGTTGAATGGGTTGACCGAAACGAAGCGTTATATTCTGTGGAATGCAGTAGGAATAGAACGGCTACAAGGATTGCCGCGGTGGGCAAGGGCGAGGTTGTGGGCTTCACTGCAGGTACCGCTATGTTCTCTGCGTGATGATTTGAGAGAAAAGTCGAGTGGTGAGCTGATGACCAAAAGGGTCCGCCTTAGATGACTCTACACGGAGTTTCCGTTTGGCGTTCTGAAGCGACGATTAAGTGTGTCTTACTTCGTCCGTGAGGACCAAAAGGGTCGGAGGAGGTAGAGTGCGTTGGACGCCTTGTGATGGATAGTCGTCGATGTCGTTGGTGACATGTGCGACCCGTTCAGTCGCGTACGGCTCTTCGTGGACGGTCGGCATGGCAGGGAGGGAGCGTGCATTATCTGAGGTGGGAGCGATGATCGAGAGGCCAGCTTCCATCGCTGGAGATGACCGAAAGGGGAATCCTAGAACCAGACTGAAAGGCGGAAGACGAGGAGACGTCTGCAAGCCTCTGGCATAAGAACGATTTATTGCGTTTAAGGTGACGTTTGGCAGCTGAGATGACCGAAAGCGTCGTTGGTAGATGGTTAAGACGGTCTACGGTCTAAGAATGGGTCTTGAGACCGGGGAAGCTGTGCCGTGTGGGCGGACGGAAAGCAGCCGGCCATGAGTGGGATACTCGGGGAAGGTGGAAAGGAAGCGGCTTCCGGCAACGATGGGGGGAAGAAGAGCGTGTTGGGTGAAGTTTTGGTTATCTTCTTCGTTTCTCTCCCCTCTTAGTTTTCTTTTTTTTTAAATAGCTGAAAGAAACAGTCGTACAATAAGCATTTGTACGTGAGAGTCGTTAACTGGTGACGGGAGTGTCTTGTAGTTGGTGATTAGATAGGCCGGTGTCGGTTCAATGTGGCGGAAAGCAGTGACTTTTTATTGGTGTTGACCTAAAGGCTGTGGAATGCCTGTGAGCATGGTAGCAAAGTCGTGGAAGTGCAACAGGCGTTTTTCCGGCTTTCATGGTTGGCCGCAAGAGATGAGGCTTCATAGAGTTTCCGTTTGGCGTCACAGAAAGGCGCTGTAGTGTGCGTTACGTCTTCTGCCAAGACCGAAAGGACGGGAGGAGGTGGAGTGCGTTGGCCGTCTTGTAACGGGGAGTCGTCGTCGTTGTTGGTGACATGTACGACCGTTCAGTGTCGGGCGTGCAGCGGTCACCGCAGACGGACGGGATAGCAGGAGGAGAGAGCACAGCATCCCGGGTGGGAGCGATGACTGAAAGGGTAGTTTCCATCGTCGGAGATGACCGAATGGCGAAAACGGGATGTGGTCGATGGTCAACAGGACGACTGGGAAGAGAGACGGGGTTCCCGTACGGTGTCATGGAGAAGTGTCTTGGCTTGAGCATGGCGGTCTTCTAAGGTCGTGAGCGGTAATGCTCGTGGGCGACCAGCTGCAAGGCGGCGACGTCGGAGGGCTGCCGAAACTGGATAGTGATGTGTCGTCTGGCCTTGCTGCGTTGGATGGGGATCGGTGCGTAGGTGTTGACCGAAAGGGGGGTTTGATGGTGTGTGTTCCTTAGCATCAGGTTCAGAGATGTGCGAAAGGCGTGTGCGACCATCGAAAATTGTAGTGGACAAACCCTGCTCCTGTGTGCGTCAGGGTGCTTTGCTGTGAGAGTGCTACGTTCCTTACGGGATGGATGGTGGATTAGCAAAGCGAGGAGACGGTGGTCGGAAGGCCCGTCTGAGATGAAGCTCGACGGAGTCTCCACTTGGTGTCCTGGAAAGGAGTTCTAGCTTGCATCAGCTTACCAATGAAGGCCGAAAGGACGGGAGGCGGTGGAGAGCATTGGCCGTCTTGAAGCGGGAGTCGGGGTCTTCCTCGGCGACATGCACGACTCGTTCGGAGACGGGCGTGTAGCGGTCGTCGAGGGAGATCGGAGTAGCAGAAGGAGAAGCGTAGAGATTACTGAAATGCGAGTTTCCAACGTTGTAGAGATGAGGGGACGTGGCACGGGCAATCAACGGTCCGGAAGGAAATCAAGGGTGCAGCCAGCTGTCGAAAGGTCGGCAGCTTGAGACAAAGAGATGACGAGCTTCCCAAGCACGCATCCTTTATAGGGCAACGGAGGCAGCTATTCAAATCTCAAGCACCAAGCAGCATCATTGAGACAACAATGCTAAAATAGACAGGTACTGCACTTTTCACAGCATTAAGAAACTTATATTTCGGTTAATGCTGGGTGGTATCGGTTTTCGGCTATGACATTGCTTGGTTTCAATACTGCTCACACGATCGTACACTTTTCTGTTTTGCTACCTTTATTCTTGAAAACCAACAAACTGTTAAATGGTGAAAGAAAACGCAGCACAGAAACGGCAACTCACTGTCACTCTGTCAGTCTACGTTTGTAAGCCTTTGGTTGCAATTGCAGCACAGACAACGCAACCGGAATTCAACCGCTGTAGCCAAAAAGATGCCTTTTCGTATATAAGGCCGCTGAACAAGATTTGTTTTGCACGAATTAACATCAAAATCTTAAAATTGGGAAAAGCATTATTTTTAAATAATTTAAAAATCAACACAACTTTTTCGATGTTGATTCATTGAAGTACGTTCAAATAAAAAATTAAAAAAATAAGTTTAACATTTTGCATTGTAAAAAAAAAAAAACAATACCGTACCCGAAAACCGAAAAACCAAGGTATGAAAAATGAAAAAAGAACATTTTGCCGGCTAAAAATGGTTTCTTTGTGCCCAAAACATTATTAACCTGATAATTTAGCATTACATTCCTCGAATGTGATGTTCCCTGGAGGTTTCTTCTGCTGTGCAGCCGCCTGCTTGCATACTCCTGCTGCGCATGCGCGCGGCAGTCCTTCCTTATAAAAGCGACAGCGTGCACGCTATCGGCATTCATTTTACTCTCAATATGTCCGGCGGTGACTCGAGAGGGGAGGCAGGGCGGGAGTAGGTTAAGTATGTTTTAGGCACAAAGAAACCATTTTTAGCCGGCCTGGCTGGGGGCCGGCAAAATGTTCTTTCTTTGTTGCCAAAACATCTTAACCTGATAATTTAGCATTATCAGCAGACCTCGTCAAATTTGGTGGTGGGCACCGCCTTGACGGGCGCCCTGGGATGCAAGCAGGCTGTTCCCCAAAAAGTTGTTGAAAACTTTGCACTTTGTTCAGAACAGGTGATGAACCTCGAAGTTAGGTCACTATCCCTCTTCACTGGTTGGCTTGTTTCCATCGTGAATGTTTGGCTACTATCGTGGCTTGCTTCTGCTTTGTTCTGAGTGCTTAAGGGGAATTGACTACTGTACAGGTAGCAACAATAGGTCTCAGCCGGTGTAGTCCGTTTACATACACGACCTTTGCGTCAGATTGCGTGAGGTGGAGGTTGATGGATTCCTTCAAGATGCTGGTGTGAGGATTGCTTCGATCGGAAGGCTTTGTTGGCGGCTGATGATGTGGAGATTGCCCTGAATTTTATAAGTTACCAAGGGTCAATAAGTTTTTGTGTGGTTTCATACGTTAGAATGCGAGTTAGTGAGGAGGAAAAGTTGGTTTCTTCCTTCTGTCAGTTTTTTTTTTTTTAAATTGGACAATGGAAGGACTTGGGTGGTTGTTCTACGTCTAGTAGTCAGTCATTTCAACTCAATCGAGCTGGGTAAGCAGAGTTGCGGAGGTCTTCGAAAACTTTGAAGAAAAACCCTGTGTTCGTTTAAGTTGGGGCGTTGGAGCCAAATGGCCGAAGGGATTGGATGAGTGAAGGGCACTGATGGCTGAATGGCTTGTTTTATGAAGGATAGAATTTCTGTGTTGAGTTTCAGCCAGGCTGGGAAGAAGAGGCGAAGTCTTGCGCCGACTGGAAGGTAGGAGAGGCGGGAGGCGTCTTGGTTTCAATGAGAGGATTCCTGCCCCCTGGTGACGAGCAGTGGCTGCGGCGGTCAGGAGTTGCGGCTCGCTCCTGTTGGTTGCATTGGCTGGAGCGGGAGCGAAGGGGATCGGGCCGAGGGGCTGTTGGTTTCTCGGCTGAAAGTAGGAGTTAACTTTCGGACGGTGTTAAGCTGGGAAGAAGAGGCGAAGTCTTGTGCCGGCTGGAAGGCAGGAGAGGAGCTGCAGCTCAGTCCTGCTGGTTACGTTGGTCGGAGCGGGAGCGAGGGGGATCGGGCCGAAAGGGCTGATGGTTCCTCGGCTGAAAGTTGGGAGTTAACTTTCGGACGGATTGGCGGCGCTGTGCGGAGCGGGCAGGGGCCGAGCCATGACGTCCGAGGGTCTAGTGCAGGACCACATCAGGGCCGGGCGGCAGCCGAAAGATAAAAAAAAAAATGGTTGGCGTTCCTGCAAGCATGAAGGAAAGCCGCACAGATCATGGATGGCAAGTGGCACAATGCAGTGCAGCCGGTGGTCACCTGGCATGGGCAGGCCGTTTAGGTGGCAGTCGGACGAAAAACAGGAGATGGGAACGGGACAAACCGTTTGCGGGACCAATTCGATTGGTTAGTGGATGACAAAAGGCGAGAGGACAGGTGGAGAGAGGAGCTCCCAGATGAGCGGGCTTTCATCTAGTTCAGGACGGCATCATAACCGGAAGGCGGGAGATGTGGAGCAGGGAAGAGGCTTTCAGCTTAACAGGCTTCCATCTTGGACCGGGACGGCATCTCAACCATAAGGCGGACGGGGGACGTGGTGCTGGAAAGGATGTCCCAGGTTGGCGGGCTATCTCCATGGGACAGGACGGCACCACAACAGTGAGGTGGGCGAGAGATGTAAAGGCAGGGATGAAAGACGGTAGTGTTGAAGGCCTGGTCAACTGGCAGAAAGGCGAACGAAAGCTGAGTAGATGGGGTGAGAGCTGCAAGGCCTGTTTGTTCCCCATCCCGGCTGGACTGGTGAGACGTGAAGCTTCAATGTCGTGGCGGGAGAGACGAGAGGCCTGAGCAACAACCCAGACTCGACGGCGACGTCCCAGCTATGGGCAGCGGAGACGGGCCGAAGAGTGGAGCGTGCAGTTAGCTACGGCATCCGTGAGGCGGACGAAAGATAGCGAGGGAGCCGGAGGTAGGGGCCGTCGATGGATGATCCAGTTCACAACTGCTTCCACGGCTGGACTGGTGAGATGTGGAGCTCCAACGTCGTGGTGGAAGAGGCGAGAGGCCTGAGCAACAACCCGGACTCGACAGCGACGTCCCGGCTATGGGCAGACCGGAGACGGGCCAAAGAGTGTAGCGCGCGGTGATGGGAGCCATGGTGACGGGATCTCAGACGGCAGCGCCTGAGCCGGGGAGGACTCAGGCGTGTCGAAGAGTGGAACGGCTGAAAGACAGGAACAGCAGAGCTGGAATCTTCCATGGTGGCAGCAGGGCACAGGGCGAACAGAAAGGCGGACGAAAGCCAGGGGTGGGATGTGGACAGGAGGCTTGATAGAAGACGGCAACCCAGGAGTATCATGGTGGAAGTTCGCAGGAAAACGGACGAAAGACGAGCAGGGCTAGAGTCGGCCAGACGTCTAGTAATGGAGTGGGCAGCAACTGACGTCTTGATTTACGCTCGAGACGTGGGGCCAGCCACGGTCGAGACAAGCAGCAAGAGGTGCAACCGGTTTCCATCTTGGTTCACTCACAACGTGGGTTCTAGCCACGAGTGAGACGAGCAGCAGTAGACAGCAACAGATGACTTGATTTTCACTCGAGACGTGGGGTAAGCCACGGTCGAGACAAGCAGCAAGAGGTGCAAACGGCTTCCGTCTTGGTCCACTCAAAAAGTGGGTTCTTGCCACGAGGGAGACGAGCAGCAGTGGACAGCAACAGGTGACTTGATTTTCACTCGAGACGTGGTATCAGCCACGATCGAGACAAGCAGCAAGAGGTGCAAATGGCTTCCGTCTTGGTTTTCTTAAAACGTGGGTTCTAGCCACGAGTGAGACGAGCAGCAGTGGACACCAACTGTCGACTTGATATTCACTTGATGCTTGGGGTGAGCCACAGTCGAGACAAGCGGTAGGAGTGTAGACAGCTTTCAACTTGGTTCTTCGCTCAAAACGTGGGATTTAGCCACAAATGAGACGAGCGAGAGAACAGTCTTGGCTCTTCACTCGAACGAGGCTTTAAGTATTGACTCAGTCGTTTGAAACTTGATCGAGGTGACATCATGTAATTAAGGAGCGTTTTCCGTCCGATGCCGAAGGTGCGGGTGCAGCCAGCCGGAACGGTGATGAGCGTCGGAGAAGGTTGGCGTTGACAGCTTGCGTACGGAGTTCGGCAGTTGTCGGTGAGGTAAGCCGTTTGGCAACTCGGGCGTGTTTTCCGTCCGAAAGCCAGAAGCAGAAGGGATGCCATTGGTGCGGGTGCAGTCGGCTGGACATTGATAAGCGTCGGACAGGGCTGATGTAGACAGCTTGCGAACGGACTTCGGTAGTTGCCAGCGGCAATTCGGGCGAAGAGAGACTTGAATCGGACGAAAGAAAACGGCAGGGATCGTACCTACGGCGGCGTGGTCGAGAGCGTAGATCCAACGGATGCCAAGGGTGAAAGCGGTCGTTTGCGGGCGAAAGAGAGCATGAGGGGGAGCAGCAGGTGAAGCGAGGGCTTCGGATGCGGCGGCCATCATCGGGTTTGGAGTCCAATTTTCGTGCGAAAGCGGGGAACTATTTTCGGTGCGAGGTGACGTGGAGACACCTCTGGAGGAAAATTGTTGAGTTGGCAATTAAGTTATTAGCACGATAACTTACAGGGCCAGAAAACTGCTTATGCCAGACGGAGGATTAAATTACTGTTAGGTAATTCACTACGGATTCAAAAGTGTGATAGGACTTAATGGTACGTGCGGAAACAGACCAAAATGGAAATAATTCATAAACGTCGATTGGTCATAACTCAGTTTAGTAGAAAACATAGTTTGCATGTAACATTACAATATGATAGCATGAATATGCCATTTCGAACACACACGCCTAAAAGGCTTAAGACAGGTTAGGCTTAGAGCCAGCATTGGGAAAGGGTTAACAAAATGAGTTTAGTCCGGAAGGTCCGACCACATCAGGGGCCGGCAGTGAAGTGCAAACTGCGCATCAGCAGCGATGCGCCACTTGCTTCTTCTGCAACAATACCGTTGTACCGGTTGGTTCTGTAGTTGATTGTCGAGGCTTGCGTACACCACTTGTGCGTTGTTCCAGGTCGCTCTAAGATGCTGCAGTATTGTGGAACAATGGTCCGGAGGCAATCAATACTTCGGTATGGAGGGGTTTCGTCCAACAATCCCCCGCCCAGTGCGATGTTGGGATTCTTTGACGAACTCAGCAGTGTCGACGAACCAAAAAACCGGAAACTGCATAATCTCCTAGATAACAGAAAAAAACTCGAAACAGTACATATTGTTCTTGTTTCTGCCAAGCACACACCGGCAAGGTGAACTAAAACTTTCAGGTATGAAAAACTTAAAACTGGTCAATTTGCCAAAAATGCAACTTGTAAAACTTGTAACTGGCAAAAGGTTAGTAGGCCGAAATCACTTATATTCGGATCAGCCCCGCAGTTAAAAAGATAAGCCTAATCTCGTTTTAAAATACAAATATTAAGCTCCACCAAACAATAACTTCGGTATTACGTGCAACGACTTTACACAAACTTATTTTGCACAGTAAGTTAGTTTACATACCATATCACGCTAACTGTTATCCATTAATTCACGATGTAACCATTGCTTTAACTTTTTTACCTTTTAGTAGAACTAGTCGGTTATTCATTACACTGATTGATTTAACTTTTCTACCTTTTAGTAGAACTATGTTAGTTATTCATCACACTGGCTTATAGCTTACTGAAAAAACGTTTTCTATACGTACCTAGTTTTTTCGGTTACCATTTAAAAAAAACATGCTACGTTAAACCTTAGGTTATAAAACCCAACTACGTAAAAACCTTAGATTATAAAACCATGCTACGTGCTTACTAACTTCACAAAACTTGGTTATGAAACCTTATTATCATACAGGTTACTGATTCCGGAGGGGATCGTTTAGTTATTTCTCAAGAAATCAGTAACGCATTACAAACTTCTTATGAGGTTTCATTAATGCTGTCTTTATATTGGGACAAAAAATTAATACTGATATTCCAGACTGCACAATTGCACAATACGGCGATTCAATAACGCACATGATTAGATAAAAAATAATTTAAGTGGCTACTTCACTGTAGAATAAAAATGTTTGCTATTTTATTCTAACCATTACACTGACAATGAACAATAGGTTAGTTCACAAAAATATCGCTAACTTTGAAACACTCTGCTCAGTTCAAAACGTAACAACAATACGTACAGAATAGACGATATTGTGTTTGACAAAAACGACGAACGAATTAATCTTTTTAAGATTAAGGTACTCCCTCTTGAACTAACTAAGAAAATTCCGCCCATACTCCTTCACTATTCATGTGGAAGAAAAATTAAAACATGCTCAAGACAACTAAAAACTATGTTCCTGACCCACTCTTAACGACGTTATTTTAAAACCTTTTAAGTGTTTAAGTTAGTCTAGACTGACAGTAATTATTCTTATTTCCTTAAACAGACGAGATTACTTTAACCAGCACCCACACACAAATAAAATTATATTCTACCTAGTGTTACCCCCTTATAATAAGACTTAAAAATTCACTACGTTACGGTTTCGGCTTCAACGCTGTTGTGTGCTCACCACTTGAAGTTTTATCTTCAAGCTATATATCATTTGTGATATAAAAATTTTACCTTTCACTTATGCGTGAAATAACAAATTTCTTAAGGTTAAATTGCACACATAACTAGGGTGAAAACCTAGTTTCAAGCAAATAGTTACTTAGGAAAAACGTAGGATTACTTATCATGCAAAGTCATACTTTTACGTCTAAACCATGCTAGAATAGACTACCTAGTGTTCTTAAGCAAAAACAGCAAAAACCCGGAGTAAAACTCTTTAATTTCTTAGAATAATTCTTACAGGCTTAATTAAGGCTTAATGATTCCCTTTTAGGAATTATACCCAACTCTCCCACACCCATGTGGCTTTCATGCTTTGAGCTTGAGAAAGTTTACGACACCAGTCACAGCTTATAGCATTAAAAACGGCATACAACTACTGTAAACACTGACTTTTGCCTAGGTGTACGTTAACTTAAGACTAAGCAGATCATTAAGAACGTTACCGATAATGATATTAGTAAGACAAACTTTCACATACGGGGTTAGATGCCATTTGACGCTAAAAACTATCTAAAACGTTATGTAACATTAAAACTGAGGTAGTAAGGTAAGGTTGCTGATACACAATATTTTAGTGCGGTGTGCATTTAGTAACTAACGTTAATACGATAAACTTGAAAGAATCAGTTACCTTTTTTCTTTTGTTGGTTTTCCTGCAGTTCTTTCGGCTGCTTTTGAGTTGCCACTGGGAATTTCCAATTGGGTGAATGCACAAAGTTTCTTTCGTCGATTTCTCCGTTGCCGCTTGAAACACTTCGTCACGAAGCACTGAGTATAGCAGATAAAATACTTGAGCACACTCGGAGGACGTCTTAACGCTGACCACATATTTGATTGTTCTAAACCGCGACTGTAGTGTTATTCCTTAACGACGGTTACCTTGGCTACCGACTGTTGCTACGAGCAACCACGCTCCTGATACCAATTGTTGAGTTGGCAATTAAGTTATTAGCATGATAACTTACAGGGCCAGAAAACTGCTTATGCCAGAGGGAGGATCAAATTACTGTTAGGTAATTCACTACGGATTCAAAAGTGTGATAGGACTTAATGGTACGTGCGGAAACAGACCAAAATGGTAATAATTCATAAACATCGATTGGTCATAACTCAGTTTAGTAGAAAACATAGTTTGCATGTAACATTACAATATGATAGCATGAATGTGCCATTTCGAACACACAGGCCTAAAAGGCTTAAGACAGGTTAGGCTTAGAGCCAGCATTGAGAAAGGGTTAACAAAATGAGTTTAGTCCGGAAGGTCCGACCCCATCAGGGGCCGGCAGAGAAGTGCAAACTGCGCATCAGCAGCGATGCGCCACTTGCTTCTTCTGCAACAATACCGTTGTACCGGTTGGTCCTGTAGTTGATTGTCGAGGCTTGCGTACACCACTTGTGCGTTGTTCCAGGTCGCTCTAAGACGCTGCAGTGTTGTGGAACAATGGTCCGGAGGCAATCAATACTTCGGTATGGAGGGGTTTCGTCCAACAAAAATCAATGCCAATAGCGTACACATTGTCGCTTTTATAAGGGAGGACTGCCGCGCGCATGCGCAGCAGGGGTATGCAAGCAGGCGGCTGCACAGCAGAAGAAACCTCCAGGGGAACATCACATTCGAGGAATGTAATGCTAAATTATCAGGTTAAGATGTTTTGGCAACAAAGAAACCAATATCGTACCAAACTGTGAAATCCCGATACCACCCAGCTCTAATTTCGGTACCAACGTACATACTGGGGAGCGATACCTCCCTCAGAGATATAAAACAAACCGATAAAAGCACCTCACTATACATTCTTGGTTTCACCATTTTGGTGTCGTTCAGGGTACAAGTAGCTGGTACATGCGTCGAGTAGGAGGGAGGCGTACAGAAATGCAAGACGGCCATGCTATTGGTCGTCAACGATAGTCGTAAAGACTGGAAAACCGGTGAAGATACATAAGTCATGTCGTGGTCTGATTGAATAGACAATCTCTGAAACTTTAGCTACCCCGATTTGTGTTACGCCATCTACTGAACTGTCTTATACTCACAGTTTGATCACGCAAAACCAAAAGTCGAAGATCTTCAAAGGTTTTCCCCTCGAAACTTGCGAATTTTCGACAACCTTTACTGGTTGTCTTCGTCAGGCAGTTAAGCCACCGGCACCCACACTCACAATCCTTCCAAACCCAACGAACTTCCAAATTCAAAACTCCCTCCTCTTCACATCACAGTAGGCCTTGAGTCAGCATTCCAGGCTGGTGTTGGCACTGCTCAAAGTCGATGTTTCTTTATCTGTTTCTTCCTCCGTAGACTGCCTGACGAAGTCAACCAGTAAAGGTTGTCGAAAATTTGCAAGTTTCGAGGGGAAAACCTTTGAAGATCTTCGACTTTTGGTTTTGCGTGATCAAACTGTGAGTATAAGTCATGAACTTGAACCAAAGTAGAAATGCTGAGTCGACCGTTTTTTAGGTATTCAAAAATACTTAACTGTGCTATTTCATCCTGTCGTTATCCACGAGTTGTATTTGGTGCTGGTCCTTTTCCGTCGAAGACCAGGTAATAATCACTTCTGCTGCAAGTTTTACTAATATGACTAATTATGCGTAATCAAGCTGTAGGAGAGCGCCATGACAACCACTAATTTAGTCTCCATCCAATTTTTTATTTGCAATTGGCTCCTGTATTGAGAACTGCTTCAAAGATAACCAAGCTCAAAACCGGACTGGCTTCAGTACATACAAAAATATCAAAGGGTTACGCTGCTTATGTTAACATACATGCAACAAATTGACTGCACAATGACTTGCTCATAATGGCTTAACTGATCGGATACCTTATTCTATAAAATTCCCTCAGAAATATCGCAAACTAGAAATTGTTAAGGAATATCAATCCCAAGAAAGGAAAACACATTTATTTCACAAATGCACAGATTACAACGAAAATATGACTTATTTAAACTGAAAGCTGAGCCTGACAATAGCCAAGCAGTGGTAAACTATTGTGAGCACACCATTAAACTTACAGTTTCTGCAATATGGCCAGATGAGAAAGGGGCCCAATTTTGTTGAAGTTACATCTTCGTAAAACAGTCTGGTCCTGGCCGTTCATGTACGTCACTATCTTTTTCGCTCAAAAAAAGTTGAAGTAGCCGATTATTTTTCAGCAAAAGTGTGACAGGCCTATTCAATTAATATATCAATTATCCACTGCCGACTATTCAGTAGGCCTACTTTAAGTATGGTATTTTGCTAGTTACTCGATAAACAGTAAAATATAGATAAATATTGAATTCGATACTCTCTGCACCCCACCTAACTGTTATGCAACACTAAACTTAGGCTACTTACATTTTCACTACTGGTGGTGAAGGAAATCTATCTGTTGATGCATACGGAAATCTGTATTCAGCTGTACCAGCTGTTGAAACAGTCCTTTGACGCTTTATGTAGTTCCCACGGCGTCCTCTTAGTCGTTTTCTTTTTTTGGGGGGCATTCTGTACCCTGCAAAAAAAAAATGGTGCAATAGTATAAATTCTGCATTTAGTATTTCTATATTTCTGATACAGTGCCCCTCCCCCCAACCCAACCACTCTCCAAAGAATTTTACATGTGCAATTTGCAAGTACGAACAACACAGAAATAATCGAACGTTGAAGCATGAGACCCAGACTGACTTTTTCCTCTCATTCCCCCTACTTTTGCTCCTGTCTTTGATTTGTCATTACTACAATCATGCTATTATACGGGGTGTCTCAAAAGTCTGATCTCCATCCCGTAACTTTTTTTATCTAGTTGGTGTAGGAAAATGAGCCTCAGGGAATCATCGTTGACAAAAGGAACGCTCGTGATTACAGAATTTAAATACTAGGGGCCCATTCTGTTTTAGCAGAGAACAGCAAGATGGGCGGGCCTTCTTCAAAACCTTACACTTTTTTTTCCACCTTCGTGAAGCTGACAGTGAGTATGACTGTTTTGCTTCTTTATTTGGTTAAAGCGTTTCTCACTACCACAATGTCAATTTTTTTATTTTTCTTTAAATGCCAATATGTTAAAAAAAATAATAAGCCTGTTCACAGTAACAATTTCAACCCTGACTCACTTTCGATATTGTTTCTTGGTTTTGCACTTTCGGCCAATCTCTTACTTTAAAACCTTACAGATTTCTACGGCATGTAAAATTGTGTTTTAGTCAGGGTTCGTACCTTTTAGAACTTTTTAAGACCAACTGCCACACAATCAGGACCTTTAATTAATAATAATATGTGGTTTGAACACCAGTTAGGGTGTAAAGGAAACGGCAGGGCTGAGAGCCGCTTACACCGATCCTTACATTTTAAAACATAAAACATCAGATAAAACAAAACTCGGGTCTTTTTAGGAAACGTTTCAGATCAACTCCCCCCAGACGATGACGGAAAGCGTCCACAGTAGCCACCGAAACCACATCCGCAGGAAGAGAGTTCCATGGTGTGACAATCCTAACTGCAAAAAAGGATCTGCGGACCTGTTGCAGTATCACAATTAAAAATAGGCCGACACCAAAGATGGTAGAAATGTATCCTAATTTCAAAATGTACATAAAATATCACAGTTCACTTAGGCCTACCGTTACCAAGATTTTTGTCTTGAAATCCAAATCGTTTCATAAAAATTAATTAAATTTGAAATTATGCATGCATCAAAACAAATCTTGACTGTGACAAATTATTTAACAAGGAATTTAGAGGACCAATAATTTATTAGTTAAATTAACTACAAGGCTTCACGATACGCATGCTTTTAGAGTCCCATTTATGTGAAATTAACGTTGCGCATAATTTTTTATCCATAATTTACCTGAATAAAGAGTGAACAATATTATACTGATGTCAGATTAATTTTGATCTTTGAAAGTCAATACCCCCAAAACCATTGGTCCACATTTTTTAATTTTCAAATTTAAACCAACAAATAAAGCACACAATACATTGGAAAATTTCAAATGGGATTGACCAACGGATTCAAAAGTTATCAAAGAGACACAGCTGATGACAAACGAATGGACAGACACCAGATCAGCAGTGACTTTGCACTGCTTCGCACCATGAGTCACTAAAAAAGATGGCGCGGAAGGGTTTTGGCAGCGCATCGATTCAACATTGAGTATTGCTGAGCGTCCAGTTTTGAAAAAAACAACATATGTGTATTGGAGTCTATCAGTGTCGGACCTCTAACAATTATTTATGTGCCGGCTCCGTAAGGAATCTAGTATAGCACACGGAAAAAAAATTCAAAATCCCTGGAAAAAAGACAAATATGTAGCCAGTGACTCCCAGATGGAGTTAAACAACACATTATTCAACACACCAGCACTATCTTCAGCACAATGTATAAAGAACATTTTGCCGGCCCCCAGCTAGGCCGGCTAAAAATGGTTTCTTTTGCTGTAAAAAGTGCTTTACCTGTCAATTTATTGCATTGTTGTCTCAACTATGCTGCTTGGTGCTTGAGACTTGAACTGCCGCCTCAGGGACTCTACCACGCATGCGCGGTCCTCCCTATAAAGGATGATGGCGCGGGCAGCACATCATTGCTTTGTCTCTCGTTTAGTCAAAAGGTGACACGAGAGGGGAGGCAGGGTGGGCCTTAGGTAATGCACTTTTTACAGCAAAAGAAACCATTTTTAGCCGGCCTGGCTGGGGGCCGGCAAAATGTTCTTTGTTTATGCTGTAAAAGTGCAGTACCTGTCAATTTATTGCATTGACAGGCCGACCTCGTCAAATATGGGGCGGGCACGTTTTGAGGCTGCTGTAACCCCACAGGAAGATTCCCTGACTTTCGACATTACTGGTGTCAGGTGGTGTTGAGCTTGGGGTTTTGTTGGAGGAGCACACACGTTTTTTTTTTTTTTTCCCACAGTATGTCAATTTGTTACCTGTTTTGACTTGAGGGTCCATGGATGACTTCGTTGTTCCAGTCGATGCGAGACGGAAGTGGGAGAATCCATTTCAGGGAGGGGTGATAGTTTTCGTCAAGGATCGGATGGAAAGATCAAGATACTGTCATTATTGTCTTCTTTTTTTTTTGTAATTTATATTTAGGAAACGTATAGGGATCAGGTGGGTCTACCAGCAAAAGATTGGGATTTCCCCATTTGGATGGAGTGGGGGGGGGGGGGGGCTTAAGGGGCGGAGAGAAGTTGATTTTGAGGAGGGAAAAGGGCGGGTATAGTTGAGGTTTTTTTTTTATTTATTTTTTTTAAATGCTGGTAAGACCTGAATGTTCTCGAAGAAAGAGGAGGGGTTGCGGAGACCAAAGTGGAAACACCTGGCTTTTTTCCGACAGGGAGAGCAGGGGATTTCAGATGTCGGAAGGGATGAAAGGGAAGAAAGGTTTGGGTGCAAAGGAGCAAAAGAGGCATCATTGTCGTATTGCCATAATGAGAATGCGCTTAGATTATGGGTTTGGGCTGTTGACGAGATTGATTTCCAGGCGTTACGGATTGCGTGTTGGTGATCTTCGTTCTCGATGATCGGAGATTTTGTTGGAATTTTACTGATTTCGGGTTCAATGTGAGTGACAGGCCTGGAAGGTAGTTGGTGTAGTTTCACACGAGGGTCAATCGGGGAGGCAATGTCAGGGTGTTGGAAAGGACCCTGCACCTTGTAAGAGGGTTTCCAGCTTCACTCGCAAAAAATGCGAGGAAGTATCCAAGGAGAACAGACTAAAGGTTCGGTGAGGCCTTTGTGTGGTGGTGGCGGAGAAGAAATCCCTTTCCTCTTCAAAGATTGTTGTAGGGTGAGGGAAGTTAGTTGAAGGAATTGAGCTGCATTTGCGGATTGTAGTTTATCAATTTCACCTTTAAGGTCTGCAATTTGCGTTTGTTGGCAAGATACTCGTTTTTGCCACGAGCGTAAAATTGGTTTCAAACGAAGGCAGTTTATGTCAAGTTGAACTTTGGCATTCGGTTTTAATTTGACCTTGTGCTTGATAGTCTTAAAAATTTCCTTTTGATTTATCCTCATGGGTTATTCTGATTCGGAGCTAAAGAGTGACTGCGGGGCTTCGTCTGTAGGTTTGCCAGAAAGAAGCAGTTCGGCATTAGTATCCTCGGAGTGGGATGGTGAAATGCTGTGTGAAGGAGACACAAAGGTTGGGGATGGAATGTAGATACTGTCTTTACAGGGAGAGTGAGGGGTTGCGGGAACGAGATTTGTTCCTTGATCGTCATAGTGAAGTTGATCTTCGTCGGGAAAGGGGGATGACGGGTTGTCAGTAACAACGTTGAATTCCAGGGGGTCTTCTTGTTCGTTCAGAGTTTCAATGGGGTGCACATTGATGAGTGTTCGGTCTGGTTCCGAAGAAGGGATTGTAGGAGAGTCAGTTGACAAGGGGGAGTTTCCCCAAGACTGTTGGGACATAGGTGTTGCAGTGTGAGATGACACATCGTGGTTCCCTGGGCTTGGTGGGTTCATGGAAGTGATTGTAGCACTTGGCATCTTTAGGGATTGAATTTATGGAGTTTCCTTGGGTTGTTCAAGGATTAACCGGTTTTGCATCTGTTTTCTGCGATGTGCAGATAGGTGTTGAAGGGCGGAGATAACTTTCCACTGTTCGAATGAGATTTTAACACATATTGGACAAGGATTGTCAAAGTAATTACACAAACGGTGAATTTGGCAGACTGTGGAGTGGGGGTCCTTCTGGTTGGGGTTGTGAAATCCTGGGCACTTGCATGAGCCTGGGTCTTGGATTGTAGGAATTCTATTTGTGTAAGGACCCAAAAGGGTTGGAACGACAGGTTTGACGATTTTGACCATCTTGATCCTGCAGGGTGCTAACAAGGGTGAAGCGGTGACGAAGCAAAGTTGCGTGGAAAAGGCGGGAACAGACGGGAGCCTCGTTCTGGAGAAGAGCTGCGAGGCTGTCGTGGAGTGACGTCATGACGAGTGGAATGGAAACGTCCAAAGAGTCGGAGTGAGTTTTATCACAAGTAATTAATTTTTTTTTTTTTATATTTATTTATTTTATAAAATAATGATCGAGAGTGTTTTTTTTTTAATGTTTAAGGGAAGAAGGACGAGGGAGGAGCAGCTCCGGGTGCACAATGGTGGCGAGATGTTCATGGGGTGGTCGAAAGAGGCGACGGTCGAAAGGCGTGTGATGGTCGTTAAGTACAACTGCTGTAGCAAAAAAAATATAGAATGGTCGTTCGTATGTGCGAACAACGATTGTGGGTTGTAGACTGTGGATTGTGGACAGATGACGGATTGAAGATCTTGTTGGCCGGAAAGCACACCGATGCGGTGATGTTAGAAGGTTATTGGGCGGTGGGTCGTAGTGCGATGGTCCCCATGTCGAGGACGATGAAAGCGTATGGCCGCCACGAACATGGAGGCTAAGCCCGGTCGTCGATGCGAGACGTCGAGGAGAGGCGGCGTGCGGGAGTCTGGGGGTAGTCTTGGGCGGCCGGGAGGGTAGACGTCGGTTGGTGCGACGCGGAGGCAATCCCAGACATGAAAGATGTATGGGCATGAAGGATGGTGAAGTCGATCCCTTCTGGTGTGGTGGCTCAGAGGGGTGACGGAAGTCAAGCGATGGTGATGAAAATTGTTGAAGTGTCCCTCCGGCCGCCCGGATGGTGAACCCTCTGTTGCGGCGGGAGACGGTGGCTAGTGTTGGCGGTGCTACTCATCCCGGCCAGGCCGGCGCGGGTGGTTGGGCTCGTGGACAGACAATTTAGTAGCTGGAGACGGGATGATGGTCGAAAGGGAAGCAGCTGTCGTGTTGGAGAAGATAAAGACGTGGGAAGAGCCGATACGTCGGTCGAAAGGCCGCTGGCGTGAACACGGTACATGACGGTGGGTGCTGAGATGTGCGAAAGACGATTGAGACGTCTATGAACGGTTGAGGCAACTCACTCGTGCGCCAAAGTATGGCGTGACGACGGAGAGCACGCCGGTGGAGGCATCGAGTCTGCACCGGTGACAAGACGGGAGACCGAAGTTGAAGGCTTCAACGTTGACAGACGAGTTGGACAGAGCAGGCGGGGACCCATCGTAATACCATGTCGGAGTCACGGGACGGTGCCCAGGCAAGCCGGAAGGTGTTCAAAGGGTCAGAAGGGCGAGCGGTAGCGTAGCACGTTGGACATTAGAGAGACGTCGTCGTCGTCGACGGTGGCGGCATGGCTGTGTTAGACATGGCTGGACGTGCCATGGGGGGTAGGCGGCCGAGAGGAGCACAGTCTCCGGGTCGGGGTGGAGGCGTCGAGATCGGGGACAAGATGACGACGTGGCGAGGCGGGTCGTTTTGGAGAAGTCGTCGTCGTCATCGTCGCTGTTGGTGGATGCAGCAAGGAGGTGAACGAGTCGCAGTCACAGACGGACGAGACAGTCTGCAACGCAAATCGACTCGTGTCTGATAACTTGAAATTCAATCATCGGTAGGAGGATGCAGGCGGTGGGTGAGAGTGAGGGCGGGCCAGGTACGGTAAGAGAATGCCGCCGACGACGTGGGGCCCCCGACCAAGTCGGTTGCACAGCCGTCGTCAGCGGCAGAGGCAGTTGGATCCGGCCAACAAAGGAGGGGTTCGGCACAGGGAGATGGAAAGGACGGGGACTTCTGGTTAGAGCAGCAGAAGAGCTGTCGACGACAGCTTGAGACAAAGAGATGATGTGCCGCACCACCATCCTTTATAGGGAGGACCGCGCATGCGCGGTAGGATCCCTGAGGCGGCAGTTCAAGTCTCAAGCACCAAGCAGCATAGTTGAGACAACAATGCAATAAATTGACAGGTACTGCACTTTTACAGCATAAAGAAACACTATTTTCAATAATGTATAAATATTCATATTTAATCCGTAAGCAAGCACTTAAAAACAGTGTTTTGCCAGCCCTCTGCCTGGCCGGCTGAAAATTGTTTCTATTGCCTGGAGGAAACATACACTACCTGTGGATTTTTGCATGCTTCCCTGATCGATGCTTCTCCCTGGAAATTGTCTCGATCTGGCCAGCTGCGTAACCCGTTCTGCGCATGAGTGTGTACAGCCCCTCTATGAAAGCATTCAGGCGAGGCCGGCATGCCATCTTTTTTTCCCCTCGCAATATGTCAGGTGGTGACTCAAGAGGGGAGGTAGGGAGGGTACAGGTAATGTATGTTTCCTCCAGACAATAGAAACAATTTTCATCCGGCGGGCAGAGGGCTGGCAAAATACTGTTTCCAGGCCTAGCAAACCTCAAATTTAAAAATATAAGTTAAAAATAGGTCGTACAATTTAAAATATAGGTTTTTAAAGGTTATTTTTTAGCAAATCTATAGACCTTCTAAAGGTTTTTTGTCCGTTTATTTCATTCAGCACTTAAAGGGCAAACAAGGCGCTTTACTCTTGTTTATTACAATAACTAGCTTTGCTTCGCTCACTCTACTGGCGTCGATTCATGCATCATGTAGTTTAGTTGATTTCTTTCTGGTTAGTTTGGCTGATCGAACTTTGACTTCTTCAGAGCAGTTTTTCGCGTATTTGGGGGTCAAGTTACCACAATGAAATTAGGCCAAACGGAAGTGCTATTTAATTGTCTTTCATTTGGTGGTTCTATCATCTTTGTAGGTGCTTTAGTTCAAGAGGAGTAGAGGAATACGCACGCACATAGTATGTTATTAATGATCTAGACACACGCTAGTGTGTTGCACCAAGTTAGGCAACAATCATCACATCAATTCAATTGTCGAGGTTGTAAACCATTGTAGCGTGGCGCCATAGCGTCAGTGTCGTATATCTTGAAGCATAGTTGGGCACATTTCAGGTACTTGGGAAAAAATAATAATGCGGTACAAAAGCTTAAATTGTGTTGAAATCAAGAGCAATGACCCACCTCACCAAAATTTACTCGTGTAGGAATGCCAGCTAAGCTGCGTTCAATGCAAAATCTGACCCTCAATAAAGTTGAAAATGTGTAACTAGCTAGCTAGCTAATTGTAGTCCGCTCATCCCCACGTTAACTTCCATAGGGTGATTATTCATCGATACCGAGATAACGGGAAGGCTTCCAGCTATGAAATTGGACGAATGGCTGCAGTACGATACGAACTGCGTACCTTTTATGGTTTGGAGCCTAGGTGTGTAACGAGGATGGCGTGGGATGGCGCGTAAGTACGAAAATATTGTTATAACCATTGTTAGTATTGTCAGCATCGTCTCTCATTGGACAGCCAAAGTTCGGACAATGACAACGTGTATACTGACGTGCGTGCCTAAACACACACTAGTGTAGCACGATAAATCTAAACAATGTTGCCAAAGAAATTGTATTTACGTCCAATTCACGAAAAATATACCAATTGTAAAATCATAGTAAAATAAACAAAGCCAAAAACTGTTGAAGAGGCCACCAAGTTGAGAGTGGTTCGGCCCTTCAAAGGAGTGATATCAACACACCAAAACTAACGAAATAAAACAAATTACAACAAAATTAAAACAAAACCAAAAACCTATAAAGAGGTGACCAAGTTGAGAATGGTTCAGTCTATAGGCAAAAGGTAGTATCAAATTGTAGAAAACCAATCTCTCGTTGACGTGCCACTTTATTACACGTCTGCACGGTAGTAGAGTTGAGTCTAATACACAATTTTAAAAAAAGGACTGATATCATATCAAAAACCAAAACTGGTAAAAGAGGCCGCCAAGTTCCGAATGGTTCGGCCCTTCAAAGGCGTGATATCAACACGCCAAAACATTCGCCAACTTAAATCGCACCAAATAATACTTTGGACGTTAAATGAAAACTTAAACATTGCTACCAAACGTAGCAATGTTTAGTTTTCATTTAACCTTCGAACTATTATGCGGTGCGATTAACTCGGCGAATGTTTTGGTGTGCTGATATCACGCCTTTAAAAGGCTGAACCATTCGGAACTTGACGGTCCCTTTTACCAGTTTTGGTTTTTGATATGTGTACATAAGCCTACAGATAAACCTACATATTTATCAGCTCTCGTAAATACAGAGAGAATAATTAAAATCCTTTGCATTTGATACAATAAAACGAATGATGTTGAGATTTACCAATTTTAGTACAATTTCTTGTGACTACATGCCGTTGTTAGCCGTTTAACTAACTAAAAACTCAAGCCCAATCACAGTATAAAAACAGATTAAAACAGGAACTTTCGCCCAGTCTTACTGAGCATTTTAGTTTCATGACTTCACAGTGAGTTTGGTTAGTTTAACTAACTCATTTTGCCTTTTTTTTTTTATCAAATATCTTTTAGGGAAAAAAATGCATGCATAGAAATTAAATCATTTAAAGCACTGATAACAAAGTCACCTAAGTGGCAGGAAATGGTAATAAAATTTGTAATCAAATTCTTTCTTTTTATTGTGGAAAAGTAACACTTACATCAAGGGGAGAGTAGAAACCAAGATGTTTTTAGAAATGATGACTGCTGAAAGTGACATCTTTGAAGTTCAGAAATGTATTTTTCCCCAGTTTGGTCAGTGGTTATTTTTATTCGTGGTCCTACCTTTACATGGCTAAAAAAGATGTGACCCGTCCAAGGCCCTTCTCCACTGGAAAGCCTGAAAAATCTACAAAGCCCACCTATCATTTCCTCTCCTCATAAGCCCAACCACAAGTTCGTGAGACCTCTGTGAGCCGAGCTATTCGAAAAAAACCCTGAGCCTGCTTTGCCTCTCCCGTCCACCTCCTCACGACAAATAATGATCCGCCCATAAAGGACTGCACGATTGACTATTTAATGAAACGTCAGGCTTGCGTAAGATAACTTGCATGTACTAGTACAATGAAAATAGTGAAACAAAAGGGTTACGTACACTTAATTTTAAATCAGCAATCAAGTTGTATGGGGTTCCCAGCTTCACCACCCCCTCCCTCTTTCCTTGTAGCCTCGCACTAGCAAAAAAATATTGGGGGAGGGGGGTATAGGAGTTCATGACAAATCCTATGTGATTACTTGTACCATCAACCAGCAAGTAAACTTAATTTTAATAACAGACACTCCCTTAACATGAATCACCGCAGCAAACACAAAAGGGCCGAATCAAGTGTCAACGCTCAAATAAACTTTTTTCATGTAACACCTGTCATTGACAGCCCACAATATCATTATTCAATTAAAACTACCCTAAAATTATTCAAAATTGCATGGAAAACCTTGAATTCTTCAAAACGATAATTTTTGCCAAGCTACCTACTACACGGAGCAAACCGTGTGTTGACAAGCCACACTTCTAGTTGATATCTGAAAGGTGCACCGCTACCAGGCATATGTTTGAATAACTGTAATGCTGCTCGAACTGCAGGACTGGATTACATCAGGAGGTATTATTAAACTACGACTGTAATTATAAAATACTAATGATAATAAGTAGTGATTTAATTTTTTCTTGTGCGACTCGTCCTCAATTACTTTTCCCCGGGTGTGTGTGGTTTTTAAGAGTGTCCTGCCGATAACCAAGTTTACAGATTTTTGCACTCAGACTCGACGAAAAGGCAATCTCGCAACGTAGGCTGTAGTCAATCGACTACAATAACTGTAATAACTGTAATAACTGTAATAACTAAAACGATGAGATTGCAATTCAAAAACACATCGCTCCAGAACCAGCTTTTAAAAATATAGGTTATTATAGGTTTTATAGGTTATTTTGGTGAAAATATAGAGCCAGAATTAAAATATAGGCTTTTATAGGTTTTATAAATTTTTATAGGTTGGCTGCGACCCCTGTGTTTCTAGTTGCCCTTCGGAAACATGGTTTACCTGTGGATTTTTGCATTCACAGTTGACCTTATCAGAGAAGGAGGCGGTCTCCACCTGACGGGTTCCCCAGGGTTACGAGCTGGCTCTGCCCACCCAAAAAAATAATCGGATTTTTTTTGCACTTACTGAAAATAGCAGGAGTTTTGGATTTTCTATCGTAAAATGTGGTGGCCCTGAAAAGGGGCGTTTGGTTAAAGGTGAGCTTTGCTTCTACTTCAGGACATCTGCTTCAAGACATCGGATGTTTTCAATGCTTAAGGGGTTGGATGACATAATATCTGGCATCGACGATGGGTCCCAGACGGTGCAATCCATTTTCTTGCTTTGCCATGTCCCTGAAGTAGTAGCTGGTGAAGACAGATTGGTTTCTCCATGAGACGGCTTCCATGATGTCCGTATTTGAGATGTTGTTGTGTAGGCCCAGGATGTGGATATCGGTCTTAGCTCCTGCACCGTTGCCCTTATGATGGTGTCGGGGTGGTCGTTTCAGATGTCTTCATAGGCGTTGTAAATGACAGAATTAATCCATGAGGCGATCGTCGTTGCTGATGTCACACCGAAAGAGGTCGCAAAAGGGGAGGAAGAGTTGGTTTCGCCCCTTGCGGAATTCCAGGTTTTTTCCCCGACGCCAACCGAACACAACGATTTATTAGGCTTAATCTTAGCGGTGCAGTTTTTTGTGATGCGGTAGAAAATGATGAGAGAGAAACCAAACGCAACAACAGCTTAATCCAATCTGGGACTTGTGTTATGATTGATGCAGGAGGTGGCAAGGAAGGCCCGTTCACAGCGGCAGATGGTGGGTCAAAAGGCTGGTGGCGTAGTGATCCAACAGTGTCAAATTGTCCAACCACTGGAGTCGGGGTGGTAGCCAGTTGAGTGGGGTGGTGGATGAGCGGTGACGGGGGGAGGGGGGTGAGGGTTCACGGAGAAGGAGCTCATCTTGGGCGGAGAGTCCTTCGGTGTGGCCCAAGCTTGGGTCCTGGAGAAGACTGTCTTTATTTGATGCAGTTCTGAATAGGCGAAGACGTGGCAGGCGAAGGGAGAGGGCGAAGACGTCCAGGGCGACGGGCGTGTCGTGCCATTCTTGATGGTGCCATGGTGACGGCGATCTTCAGTGGAGGTCGTCAGAAAGCGGCGGTGGTGAAGTCACAAAGATCTCGAGGAAGGTTGCGAAAACCCTGCAGCGGAAGACAGAAATAGCAGGCAGTTGTTGCTAGGGGCGAAGTGGCAGCCAGGGGTGGTGGCGACATCTCAGATGGCAGACGGAAACCGGGGCTGGAGATGATGCAGTGAGGCTGTGGCGGAAGTGTAGTCGTGCGTGGAGGTGATGACAGTAGACCAACGACGAGTTCTGCTTGAGCAAGAGAACCTGTGGTGACCGGAGCATAATTAGAAGGATCCATTGGAATGCTCTCCGATCTAGTCGTTAGTGAAGGTAGTGATCGGTGGAAGTTGACTTGGGCGGGCGGGAGATGAAGGCCTGTGAAGTGGGCGAGTGCGAAGTGAAGCAGGCCGAAGAGAAAAGCGTTTCCAACGACAGATTAAGCCTAATCTGAGAACCGGTGTCGTGTTGAGTGATGTGAGAAAAATCCCTTGTAGACAATGAAAAAGGCAGGATTCGTTGATGACATCGATGGGTGGGAACAACGCAACAACAGATTATCAATCCGGGATTTGCCTAGTTATCGATGATGGTGGCGGTGTCAGAGAAGGCACGCACGGGCGGCATCTAGGTGGTTGATTGGCCGGTAGCATGGCAGACGAACGGTGAAGACATTCAACTACGGGAGTCGGGGAAGTAGTTGTTGTGGCGAAGTGGTCGTCGGGCGGTGACGTCTAAGTTGGCTGCGGGAAAGATGAATCCGTTGATGCAGACAAGTTCAAATCCGCAACAAGAGAGGGTTGGGTGGCGACAGGCAGACGATCAGGTCGGGTCCACGAGGATTGCTGGCAAAGATGAATGCTTCATGGGCAAAGAGACCTTCGGTGTCGTTCGAGTTCAGGCCACGGCGAAGGCAATTTTCATTTAGTGCCGTCTTGAGCAGGCGAAGATGTCATAGGCGAAGTGAGAGGGCGAAGTAGGCCTGGGCGAAGAGCCTGTCTTGTAGTTCTTGGTTTTGTCAGGCGAAGAAGATCAACGTTTGATGCAGTCTTGAACGGGTGAAGACGATCATCGTATAAGGCAGTCTGAACTGGTGAAGATGTAGCAGGTCAATGGAGAGGGCGAAGTCGTTCCGGACGAAGAGCCATGTCGCAACGGGCTCCTGGAATTGGCTTGCCCAGAGACAGGGACGTTGTTTCCGTAAAGCACCGCGGCTCTGATGTTCCTGATCTTGCCAAGGCGAAGATGATCTCCGGTAGAGGCAGTCAGAACTGGCCATGGCGAAGTGATGAGAAGAGGGAGTAGCTTGGGCGAAGAGAAGGCAAAGTGTGACTGGACATGGTGCTTAGTCGTTCCGGATGAAGAGCCATGTCTTGATGTTCCTGATCTTGCCAAGGCGAAGATGATCTCTGGTAGAGGTAGTCAAAACTGGTGATGGCGAGGTGAAGCGAAGAGGCAGTAGCTTGGGCGAAGTGAAGGCGTAGCGTGACCGTACACGGTGCACACTGGAGGAAAAAAGATAGCAGGCCGGCCTCGCCTGAATGCTTTTATGGGCTGCGCCACAGTGCATGCGCAGACCGGGTTACGCAGCTGGCCAGCTCAAGACAACTTTAAAATCTCCAGGGAGAAGCATCCTTCAGGGTGGATAGAAAAAGATCAATAAAAAAAATCCAAATTTACCGGGGCCAGCCAATCAAAATGTGTTTCTATAGCCGTATGTAGGAAATATACACAATCTTGAAATTTGCATTCTTTTTCTTCACAATGATTTAAACTGTTTACATACGTCCAGCTTCGCAACCCATCTGCACATGTGCAAGCACAGACCCTCCTAAAATGGTGTAGAGGCGTTAGCCAACCATCTCATTTTCCTCTCAATATGTCATGCTGGTGACTCAAGAGGGGAGGTAGGGTGGGTACAGTATTTCTTACTTCTGGTATAGAAACCAATTTTAACCGGCTGGCCTCGGTACATTTGGCTTTCTATTAGCCGTTTCGGAAATATACGCTACCTGTAAATTTGCATTTACAGTAGACCTCGCCACTGAGGTGGTGGGCACCACATGACGGGCGCCCTAGGGTTGCGAGCTGGGTCCGCAGAATACAATGCACTGAGGTTTTCAGCTGATGGGGAAGAGCGTTCCAAAGAGGTTGAAGCCCGGTGACTCCAGGAACGTACAGTTGAAAGAGAAGTAGGTCGAAAAAAATGTTACCTGTAAAGAGGGTTCAGACTTCTTAATTCTCCATCGTTGTTGATCCAAATTGTAGATGTCATGGTTTTCATCGTTGGTTGATTGGAGGATCTGCGGTGTTGAAGGTTGAATGTTCGTGATCACATGATGAATGATGAGTGGTGACAGCACATTGATGACGAAATGAGGCTGGAAATTGATTCATGTTCATGAGCTTGTGAAGGGATGGCACTGTAGATGCTTGGGTCTTGAAGTTGTGACAAGGAGGTAAGACCCTGCCTAAAGTTGATGGAAGGCAGTAGGGAGGTGCGTTCTTTTATCACAAATAAAAAGTTTTTTTTTTTCCAGGACCAAATACAGTTGGAACGGAAGGTCTTCACCATCAATTCAGGTGAGCGTGAGGAGCCTGACTGAATGGAGGACTACGTAGTGGTCTTCGATGATGAAGAGAGAGAGCCAGTTCCAACAGGAGTTAAAAGAAAATAATAAAAGGTTGTGCATAAATCAAGGGTGAATGTCTGGAGCGATAAGAAAGGCATGGAAGTGTACGGGTTTGAGTGGATGACATCATCTTCATCTCGGCACGACAGGGGAGAAAAACATCAGCGTTGCCATACTACCACAACTGGCGTGCCACGTACTTGTTAGAGGGCATGGCCAGGCTGGCACGAATCCATTCCTTCGTGACCACATCATGTTGGAGATGATAGAAGGAGCATAGGAGTGGAACAGATCTTTCGCCAGGATCCTTAGGCGAGCAATGTGAAACATGGATAGTTGGAAGAGGCTGAGGATTCGGAACTTTAAGAGTGGAGGCGTCCTGGATGGCAGTTTGGGATATGGTAGTTGATGTTTGGGAGCCTGGGAAGACGAGGGAAGCTTCCGATTCCGCTGCTAGGGGCGACTTGAAGGGCCTTCTGGCGGCAGATGGGAGAAGAGGTTTCCAGCTAAGAGTGCAGGATCTAGGAAGCTGAGACATTTTCCTCATGTGAAGGTCAGCAAGATGCAGTTTTGTTCGAAGCTTGGCGAGGCTAGCAGTTAAGTTGGCCACATTGAGCTTGAGTTGGGAATCCTTTTTCTTTGGCACGTTTCAGCTTCGACTTAAGGTGAGAGGTGAGGGTTGCCACTGGAGAAGCATTCTTTTCCAGGCATTTAAGTCCACCTGAACACAAGTGAAGTTTCTTCTTTAAAAAGGAGCGGAGGAACTAGGCATTGCCAAAGTCCTGTGATGTTGTCAAAGTCTTGGTTGGAGAAAAGTCATGGCAATCCAAATGGGGCGAGGGGTAATCGTCTACCTGGAAAATCGCATAATTGGAAGAACGCATGCAGTATAACACGAAATTCGTCTGATGGAAAATCGTGTAACACAAAATTCGTATCATGGAAAATCGTCAAACGCGAAATTCGTATCATGGAAAATCGTCTAATTGTTCCTGCCGCTCGAGCGGCTATATCACAAACCGCAGGTATATTATTGTCCAGTTAGATGTTTATCCATTATATGATATTCCATTTAGATGATTTTCCATTATACAATATTCCATTTAGATGATTTTCCAGATTTTTTATTTATGCAAATATTAGACAATTATCCCATTAGACGATTTTTCAGTTAGACTTTCGTCCGACGCCCCATCCAAACCAAAGGTTGATAATAAGACGGTTTTGGGCTTCAAGGTGGAAGAGTCCAGGCTGCTTTAGCACTGTCTGGAAGCGTACAGTCCAAATTCGCCGTTGAGGCAGCTGGGAGCAAGTCAGGAGCGGTGGCAGTCGTAAAGGTGTGTCCAACCGTTGTCAGGACAGTCATGGTTGCAGGGGAGGGGAAGCGGTACAACAACCGGAAGCAATGCAGAAGGATGCCGAACTGAGGTTTATTTGGTTGATCTCTTTATGGGAGGTTTCCTTTTGGGGATGATCTTGGCTGAAGGGGCAGTGGGCGCAGCCGATGGAAAACAAGAAGTGGTGTCGATGGGGGCAACGAGAGTGGTGTCAGCTGACAAAGAGGGAGCCAGAGCCGAAAATTTAACAGAAGGGTTGGAGAGAGGACGTTTCTTCTTGAGAGTAACGCACGGTGTGGATGAAGTGCCGGATTCTGAGAGGGAGAGAAGGCATTCTTTCTTTATTTCTTTCGCTTCCATCTGTTCACCACATTGAAGAGATTCTCTGTTCTTGAGTTCGATAAAAGTCCAATCCTTTTCAGGAATTTTCAAACAAATCGTGCAGGGATCGTTGTAGTAATTACACAGTTTGTGAGATTGACATGCCGTATGAGGGTCATGTTTGCGTTTATGTGAAACAATGCCAGCACAAGTGCAAATGTCAGGGATGTGAGCTTTCGAAACGTCCCAGCCTCTGACGGTCGTAGAAAAACCCGAAAGACCTACCCTTCTTTTTGGCGCCATCAGGATCGAAGAACAAACAGAGACACAGATCAGACAGAACAGCGGCGTCACAAAAAGTGGGATATTCCACTTTGAACGTGAAGCATTATGGGGCGGAAAGATGTAAGCATGTGGGCGGCGTTGATCCGAGTTGTGAACGCAAAAGCTCGGGGAAGCCGGATGGCCAAGTGAAAGAAAGGCAGCCACAGGTCGGTGCGGCGAGAAGTGAGGCCGCAAAGGAGAACGTAACCCCACGAATTTGGAGAAATGACCGGGGAGGCTGCGACTTTCGGTGAAAAGCAGTCACCTGGTAGAGAAATCTCGAGAGGGAAAGGCGCACCTTTCGGTGAAAGCGAACGGCGGAGAAAAAAACAATGGACGTGGCAGTAAGGTCAACATGAGGGGAGGATGAAAGGGGAAAATCCTCTTCGGGATTGAGTTAAGATGATGATCCAAGGACCCAGTGAAGAAAACCCAGCTGGAAAGGAGGTCGGCATCATGTTAGCAATGGATGGAGGTGGGGGCCGCAGAGTCGGAGACAGAGGTTGGGGCCCCGTCAACAGGGGATATGAGGAGGTGAGGGCGGGATGGCGAGGGCTAAGAGGACCGCAGCAAGAGGCCGACAAGTGAGGGTGGAATTCCGGAAGGTGTTCCTTGAGATTGAAGAAAGGCAGCGAAAAGAGTGGGGCGCAGCCACTTTTCAGCGAAAGCAGCAAAGGGGGTTTCATTCGGCGAAAGCGTGGGGTAGATTAATTCAGCGAACCAACAAATACAGAATGTGTTGGTGAGAGCTTCCGTAGAAAAAAGCGGCAAGTTGCCTGGAGGATAAGGCCCGCTGGAAGAGAAAACATATGAAAATAATGCTGATGAAGCAAACGTCGATGGACGAGGCAGGAGTTCGGGGAAGGTCTGGAGGATTACATCCTTATTGCCAAAGAAAGGTTGGGCCTTTTTGAGCCCTGACCGTAACACTCGTAATGCTATTTCGAATGTGGAATTTGCTTCGTGACGAGGCTGCGCAGAGGAGGATACACGGATCTTCTTTCGTTTACAATGGGAAAAATGTAGACGAACGATCTGTACGCATTGGATGAAGGAAGAGGTGGTCGATACAAAACTGAGAAATGGGTCAAGTTGCCTGGTGTTGGGAGGAGAAGACGACGGGTTGACAAACATAAAAAAGGTCTGTTGCAGGAGGATTAGCAGACAGGGACGAGTGTCTGGAAGATTTTCCTTCGTAAGGTTAAGACATAGTTGGGGGACAGGGTCTTTCGGCGAAAGGCGTTGATCGTGCGGGAGATGCTTTCGGGGAAAGTCTTCTGATGGAGGTCTTTCTACGATAAAAACTTTTTTCGGCAAACGAGCAGGAATGAAGTAGAGAGAAGAATCCCAAAGGCACCAAGTGACATGCGAAAACGGTGCAGAAGTGACGCCGTCCAAGTCGAAGGGGCTTTTGGCAAAAGCAACGAGTGGTGGAAGAGGCACCACACAGAAATCGTCGTTTGAGAACGGGCAGGAAGCAGAGGAAAGCAACGAGGTCGTCCCCGAGCGGCCAAAGAGCAAACCTTCGGCGAAAGAAACGGACGTGTGGGAGTCCATGCAATAAAGTTTTACTGGGGTCAGTCACGGTAGGCTTGAGTTGAGAAGAGTTTGGATGACGAAACAGCGGAATCACGGGGTGTCATGTTGAGGGTGGTGCAGGGCCAGGCACCAAGTTCACGGAGTTTGGAAGATCAAAATCAGGAATTGCCACAGTAGCTTGAGCTGGGGAAGAGTTTGAGTTGAGATTTCCAGCTTTGGAGCGTGCTCTTTGATCCCTAATGTGACGAGCACGAATTGCGGCAGCGGCGTACTTCTGGCAAATTAGCGGCCACTCATCAGGTTTGATTGAGAGGCAGATGGAGCACGGGTCAGAGTTATAGTTGCATTTGCGATGGCGCTGGCAGGCGGTGTGCGAGTCGTAACGTTTCTGGTTGGAAACATAAGCCGGGCAGGCGCGCAAACTTCGGGGTTCCTGACAGTTGAAGGATCCCAAGTTCGAGTAAGTGCAGCAAATTTCCCACCACGTAAGCGTGGCATCACGGAAGCAGAAGTAAAAACGGCAGGGTGAAAGTCTCAGGCGAGGAGCGTGTTGACACACACTGATGAGGGTGAAGGTCAAAGGCAAAGGATCAGGAGAGAGAAGAGTCGAAGCGCGGGAAGGAGGAGAGGGTCTTCAAGAGAGAAAAAACTCCAGGTTGCGCAGGTGCAGAACAGCAATGGAGGCCTTCGTGAAGGCGAAACATCAAGCAAGAGGGTAGAGTGAGATCCTTCGTGAAGGAGTCGCAGGTGACAATGATGGAGTGTCAGCGACGAAGGCAGTTCAGCGTTTGATGAAGGTGAGAGAAGGGCTCCGATGAGTACGGTAATGAAGGGATAATTCATAAGGAATTAGATCCAAGCGATGTAAACGGCCGCCACATAAAAGCAGCGTAAAAGTGGTCAGCGTGGAAGGAAGCGAGAAAGAGGGGCAGCAGGCTCCCAAGGAGTAGCAAACAATCAACATAGAATGTGTCTTGTGGAGATTCAGGCAAAGAAGCAGGTGAGAAAACTTCGGCGAAGGATCTTCGTGGTGATTTGGCGAGCGTTAGGTAAAGGAAAGAGTACTAGCGGCGAAAGCACGTTCGGCGAACTATCTTGATGCTTGAAACGAAGGACGAAGGTGAGCATTCGTGAAGGCTTCAGGATGATGAAGGCAATAGGGCGTATGTGAAGGTCTTGCGAAGTAACATCCAGGTACTTCAAAAAAAAGTAGGTAAGAGTTCGTGGGAAGAGCATCAATCACGGGGCAGAGAGAGAGCTTGACGAGGGCACCGAAGGAAGACAAGACAGCCATTGGTGACGAGGGGTCGATTCAGACGAAGTCGGTTGACGAAGGAGGTGACGAAAGCGTGTAAGAGCAGCGATGTCACTAGACCGGGCGCTGAAGGAAAAGATGGCTGGCTATCGCTGTAACACCATTTATGGAGGGCCTGCGCGTGCTGGACCCGCACAGGCGCAGGTGGGTGCCTGAGCTGGGCAAATCCAGAGAGTTTTGATTCCTCCAGGGTTAGCAGCACTCAGGAACTGAATGCAAGAAATTTACAGGTAGTGGATATTTTCCTCGCCGGCAAGAAGAAACAAGTTTTGCAGCCTTGACTAATCCTGGGCGGTCACGTATTTTTGTTCGAACATATCCAAATGCTGAAAAAAACCTCTCCACACTTGCAGAAGAGGCTGTCCCACCCATAAGCAGCTGTTCGGTGACACTGATTGTTATAGGATGTAAATAATTGTCAAAACATTTAATGGAAGGGTACAATTATCAATTTAAATCTGGATTAGTATTAATAAAAGTCATTTGATTTGAAACAGTGATTCAAATTAAAGACGGACAGCCAAAGGCTCAACACGAGTTAAATAAATACAGATGCAAGCCTATTTACGGTGCCTTTTAAACTTATATGTCAGACTGCCTGAGCGGGGAATCAAATCCAGGACCTTTGAAACCAAAGGCTGAGGTCCTACCGCTGAGCCATACTGACAAGGCCTCGGGGTTCGATTCGCCGCTCAGGCAGTCTGACATACAAGTCCAAAAGGCAACTTACATAGGTTTGCATCTGTATTTATTTAAGTGATTCAAATTATGTAAACCGTGATTTAAATTGAAGTGAATAGGCCGTGAAAAGAGACATGTTTGGTCGGGCTTTTTCATTTGATTTTATTTGAAGTAGGCCTAACTCAAGTCTGCTTTAACTGCCAAAACACCTTGATTTTAATTCTACAGAGCTGCAAAACGGGTTAACTTAACATAAAGCACAATTTAATGCCAATACTAATACTGATTTTCAGCTGAGTCGCTTCCTTGTAGCCTACAGTAATACATTTAGGTTGCCCTAGCAAATAAAAATCGATAACAGGGGAAAATTTGACCACCAGACAGGGCCTAAGAACCAATTAAAACTGTACAAGGGAAATAAAATGTATTTATTAAAAAAAGGAAAAATCCACCAACCCTACTTTTTTTTCACGCCGTTACAAGACGATTTTTTGTAGACCTAACCAGACATTACAGGTACTGGCAACTGTCAAATGGCTCATTTCCTCCATGATCGCTTAATTTCACAAAGAAGACACTCACACAGT
>JAHWFP010036463.1:61936-82902 GCA_023313725.1 Lithobius niger
TTGAGTTTGAGGGCGCCAAACAATTAAAAAAGTTAGCGAGACGGACCTACACAGTAAATAAAAAACGATAGTTTTTGAATTTTGAACGAATATTCGAAGAATTATCTTCTTATAATGACAAACAATGGCCCCGAAGTAATTTGTTGCTGTTGGACATCCTTCTACGATGATGATATATAATAGCTAGCATTTCTCCTTTCGCGGTGTATGGGAAGGGGCGCCATTTCTGTACTTTCGCGGTGTATGGGAAAGGCGCCATTTCTGTGCTACGATGATATACAATTATAGTTAGCATTTCTACTTTCGCGGTGTATGGGAAAGGGCGCCATTTCTGTGCTACGATGATATACAATTATAGTTAGCATTTCTACTTTCGCAGTGTATGGGAAGGGGCACCATTCCTGTACTTTCGCGGTGTATGGGAAGGGGCGCCATTTCTGTGCTACGATAATGATATACAATAGTTAGCATTTCTACTTTTGCGGTGTACGGGAAGGGGCGCCTTTGTACTTTCGCGGTGTATGGGAAGGGGCGCCATTTCTGTGTTTTGCCCCTGGGCGCCAAACTACTTTCTTACGGCCCTGCCCAAAGCAAGAGGGCAGCATTGAGTGATGCAGAGCAAAGCCCAACGAAATTCTGTGATGAACAGCAGAAAATTCAAAATTAGTGACCGATGATGTAGCGAAGCAGGTGCAGTACTCTTTTTGATTTCTGTCTAAAGAATGATGGCAGCCAATGTCCACTGAAAATTTGCAAGGTTGAGCTAAATAGCTTTATCGTTTTGGTTGTGCGTAATCCATTGCGAGTACGACCGACTATAACCAAAAAACAACACCAAAAAATTTGTATATACAACCACACTATATAAGAACAGCCGAGATAGCCTAACTGTGATACCGTAAATTGCCTAATAATAGCCCTGGCAAAGCTACGGCCCACCTCCCTAAAATGTTTTAAGGTCAGAATTTGTGAAGAGCTTATTTCACGATTTCTGACCTTAAAGCATTTCAGATCATAATGCTTCATACATTCAAAAAAATCAATGTTCCACCCCCTTACAGTGGCACTATCACAAACTGAAAAGGGAATGTAAATACCATGACGCCAGCCAGCGGCAGTGATATTGCTAATCTTTACAGCTTGCTCCCAGGTGCACGAAGACGTACCAAAGTTTCACTCAATAATTAAGGAGGTTGTGGCTTATTTGTTTTGTTAAAACAAACGCAAGATTGTGCATTCCTTCGCTTGGTGCAAGCAGCGCTAGATGGTACTATACCACGAGCCAGCAGCTGTTTGCCGTAATGTCATCCTGAGTTAGCCACTGACGAACGAGAATATGAGAGTCTGAGTGGACTAGCCAAACAGCAAACAGCCGTGGCACGTGGTTTAGGTAGTGCTAGACGTTGTAGATTCTGCAGACTTTCAATCAGTGATAGTGCCACTTTAAATCGTGGTTTTTCTGCACCAAACTTAACTCAAAAGCTTAATACATAAAGCAAACTAAATAAACTAATACACTAAATTCCTTAAGATCCTGGCATTGTGTTAAAGCAACATACCGCCTGCCTTATTACAGCTACGCGTATATCGCATCCACGCATTTATCATAGTCAAGGTCAGCTGAGACAGTAGCTTCGTTCCTCGCAGCGAAAAACAAAAGCTACTATCTCAGTTGGCATTGCACGTAATAGACAAGCCAGTGTGAATGCATTTACTGTGTCGTCACAAACCGGAATGATTCTCGTATTTTCAAATCACAATTTATAATTTTCTAGGCTAGTGTCTTATAATTTTGCTTCGGCGATCTATTGGAATAATTAATTCTAATTTTTACCACATTAGTCTCTTAGATTTTTGATCTCATGGTAATTATTAGAAAATTAGTACACATACACATAGATAAACATCATGATTATTGTTGCCTAAGTGCGCAATGCATCATATACTCCTAGGTGCCACATTTTAAAACGGATTTACTAATGGTAAGGAAATAGACCTTTGGGGCCGTACTTGATGTGGAGGATTCTGAAAAATGGCGCTGGGAGGTATATCCCTTTAATGCTAGATCAAACCCAGTTCACATAACCTAAACACCAAATTTTCTGCAATGGAGTTAGGCCTACTAAACACCCTCCCTGGACAGAAATAAGATTTGAATTATAACTTTGTTACAAGGGGCCCAGCCCCCCTTTTTTTTTAGTATTAATTTTAACAGCCCATGGGTGTTAACAAGCAATTTATGCATCAGTAAAGTTTACCAGAGTCGTACTGGGTAGCAAAGGGCGCCTGTGCCATGATGGGAGAGGGGCGCCACTCGTTTACCAGTAGCCTAGAAGCCTTTGCTTATTTTGATATTCTACTGGTTTTGAAGTGCGGCAACACTTGCATTACCGTACATTTTAAGGAATGACGCTTTTATAAACTCTTCTTTCTTGGATGCCATGGGTCTTTTTTTTTGTGGTGGTGGTGGGGGAAGGAGTTTTAACAAAAGTGTTGAAAATGCAAGTAAGGAGAAGGAGAAAGAGGGAAGGGGATTTCTGCCTGAAGGAAAACTCTACAGTGGAAAAGATTTAATTTTTATTTCGGGGAGGGGTGAAACAGAAGGCTGCTCATGGGGCGCCGAAAGCCCTGTAGCAGAATAAGAGCGACGTGCGACGCTACGTCGCAGTACGGCTGGCAGTGTTGCAGTATAATTTATCCTGCACTTTATTCTTTCTTGGGCGTCTATTTTGCAATAATTTTGCCAAAAATTGACCGATTTTGACGTTCAAATTAGTGTTGGGCGGTATACCGGTTCCCACGGTGCAGTACCAAAAATGCAACGGTACCAAATACCGTGCATTGTTGAAATACCGGTATTGTTTTAAAACGAAAAAGGCGCTAAAATTACAATAATAGTTTAGTCAATCCTTGTGTTGTAGGGCTCAAAGCAGTGTAATAATCAGTTAAAGATCAACAATGGTAATATTGGAATTCTGAACAATGCACAAAAGTGGAGCCAAATTTGTGTAACTTTGATGCTACAACCAGGTAAGAACCAACAGAAAATAAAATTTGAGTCCAAAATTCAGTAGCCTGCTTGGTGATTATTTTTTATGTGTATTTTTTTGGAGGGGGGGCTACGTAAATGAAATTGACGATTCCATTTCCAACCTTAATTAATTTGATTAGGGTACGTAAAAAAAAAACCGTTGGTACCGGAGGTACCGAATGAAGAACCGCCAAATTTTAAGAACCATTAAATACCGAGTACCGCGGTACCTAGGCTAGTACCGGCACCGTCATTAAAATTTCGGGTACCGCCCAACACTAGTTCAAATACACCATTTTAACCGTTTTCTCGAGAGCTTTTGAATGGTGCTATTGTCATGACGATAGGGTTGGTCGTTCTCAAGTTGTTTAGTAAAAACAACCTACAAAGATATACAAAAAAGTTCTCGCACGAATCTTGTTCATGAACCCAAATGGGCCTAACTCAAAATTTTGCTCAATGCAAAATTCCATCTTCACATCCTACCTACACCAACCACAGACCGTTTTTAGTTCGTAAAAAGTTTGTCGCAGACCGGCTGAAAATATTCTGCTTCTGGGGCCAAAAGTATCGTAACCAAAGGGTGCCTGTGCCAATGGCAGTATGACCAATCCGAGCCTGAAGTTTACTGTTGAAAATTCACCTGAAATCTAACTGCTATTACCCACAGAGATATTGAGACACTATATTTCCGGGTTTTTTTATGGGTTTTTTTTTTTTCCAAGCTTTATCAAGTCTAATTAGGGCTTCTGTTAGCTTAAGAGTGTTTTATAGATATTTACTAGCGTTAGTTAGGCTTGGTGAAGCCTAATATTAGCATATACATTCGCTACTGTAATGGTCCACTGTTTAACAGAAACCTTTGGGGCTTATAACAAAATGCTTCAAATTAAGCTCTATGTGATGTGATTGATGTAGGCAAAAGTTTTTCTTTGCATTAAAGAAATGACACTGTTTATTGTAATTGTTGCTTTCTGCCTTGCACGGACTAGCCTAAAGAGAAATTAGATGTTTATAAATTTATTTCATTTACAGTTTTAAACTCAAAATTGTTCTTGTAAAAATCTGTTTCGATAAAAAAAAAAAAAGAACATGCTTTTAGGTAGAGTCACGATGTTGAGACCACCGAACTTTCTAATATTTTAACTGCAACGACGTTATTTTTTCGAATAACCACATCTTGCGTGTGGGGGCTATGAATGAACCAATTTCGCTTTGCCACATGTCGGACCGTTTATAAATTACTGTAAAAGAAACCATGCTTTGCTTCGCTACTAATTATCCTCACTATTTTGGCCTTGAATTGGGCCATTTTAGTAAAAAACCAACGGTCTCTACGCAACGAAAGCAACAGTAATGACCTGCGACCTTGGTTCTGTTTACATCGGAGTTGACTCAGCCCGCCACATGAGAGCGTGGAATTCGCTTTGGCCACGGCCTACTACATCCTCGACTACGGCCCACTACAACCGAAACACCCCATGGTGCTCATTTAGCTTGAAGCTGCACTAATAGCAACTCTACGACAACAGACTTCTTATTCCAGCGTCTTCGGAGAGTGTTTCGTGAGGCACGACCCCTCGGGGACGACGAAAACCAAAGATTAAAGACAACGTCCCAGAGTTCACATCTTGATTCTTCAGTGTGGTCTCTCGCGTTGATATTGTAGGCTACGTTCGTCTTCCAAAAAAAAAACGCGCTGCTAGTCACCACTTGTTAGCGAACCGTAACGTAATCTATCGGCCCACGCTGCCTGTCCGTTCAAAAATTAACTAAATTCAAATAGTTTACCCTAAATTACTAAAAACTACGGGATAATGAACGACAATGCATTTTTTTTTCGGGAGGGGAGGGGAAGGCGGTGCTATTTCAACAACTGCGGTTTTAAAAAGTGCTAGTTAGTGTTCGCCATCGCGGTGCCAGCACGTCGAGAGGTGGCGCCCTCTGCAAAACGAAAATCATTAGTTTGACATGAAATTTTAAGTTGACACACAAATCGTCTTGACTATAATACACTTGTAAACACGTCTAGGACGATGACCGAAGACATTCATCTGCATGTAAAGGATGTACCAGCTAATCGGCGAATAAATTATTTCACACGCATGTTCCGAGAAGATTCATATAAACTGCATGTACGAATCGCCCCCTAGCGTCAAAGCCGAAGCAGTGACGCCATTTTTAGTATGGCTTCCCGAAACCACAGTACAAATTCCAACCAGAGTACAATTTTTGGGCACTAAGAAAATGCATAATGCCCACAACTATTAAGAATCCAAAACACTGGGATGATAAAACTAAGGTTTACAGCAAGCTTTCGATTTTGCCAAAATGGAAAGCTTAACATTCGAGCAACACGAACCAACAGCAACCAGATACAATTTATGGCGGCTACACACAGCGCTGCTACGCCACCTACATCGTTACCCGCACGACAACAAGAATACCTACTTTCAAAAAGGTTTCGTGGCAGACTTCACTGGTTCAATAAAGTGCGCCTTATTCGTGGTATTCCGTAAGCTATTTGTCAGGGTGCTTCTAATTTCCTGGAGGAGAAGGTCGCCATTCTATCTTGATTCGATCACATGCACCCAACATGAACGCCAGCTGGTGGTAAAAAGTTGCAATGTATTTGCAGACGGTTGCGTGCAGCTCTTCCGTTTCGAAAAGTATGGGATGACACGATGACGAATTTATTAAAGTAAAAAAATATATATTTTCATTAAATTAAAACCCATATAACCTACACCACGCACTGAAGAAACAGAATTTTTCTTAATTGACCGATTGAGAAACTAATGCAGATGTACATTTTTTTCTACTTAGGTCTACTGTTAGTGAGTGGCATAATTAAAAAAAAAAAAAAAGTAACCACACTAGAACAAAATGATTAAAAACTGCTTGCTTCCTTGTTTTGAAGGTTGGCTTCCTGCATAGAAGGATGTTGACTTGTGCGTTTACTAATTAAAAAAAAAATTAAATGAATGACGAAGATCCTATATTACTACTGTTATCTGCGATTGCGATCTGCGACAGCTTTTCCATTCTAAGAGTTTCTAAAAATTATTGATTTCTCCTTTTTTTTTGTGGGGCCTGGTGCTTAAGATTTATTGTGGCCGCCTCCCCCCCCCCCCCACATCCCCAAAGAAACAAGGAGAGATCAATAATTTTTAGAAACTGAAATTTTTTGATACAACTTTTCAGAAAAAGTAAACATTTTTAAAAATTAAAAATAGTAACTTATTATTTTATATTTTGTTTTTCCCGTGACCGTGAAGCACTCTTGAGGCCCTTTTTCAGCCTGTGGCTCGGTGGTTCAGCGCACAAAGCACCCCCCTTTAATTCAACCCTGTTCTTATACATAAAATTTAACTTGGACATTGTGACAAATAATAGGCAAAACAATTGCAATGTAAATGGTTAAATATAGCATGTAGTTGGATAGTCGGCTGGCTATATGTGAGAGCACAGCAAAAACTAAGAAGCTCACATAAGCATACATGCGCGCACACGCACACATACAAAAAAAAAATTGCCCCGAGTTGGAAGCGAGAACCATCCTGTTGCTCACTAGTGCAGGCAGTAAGGTGCTAAAATCGGCCTAAACCTGCATTTTGTGATAAAAGCATGAAACTCGGCACAGTGGTAGTTTATACCAAGGTGAGTAAATTGAGTCGAGGAGACATCGAGATATCGGCCTTGGGGGAGCCCTAGTCCCCCTTCCCCCTCCCCACACAAAATTGACAGAATCTGTGTTTTTTGTGTGATAGAAGCTTGACATTTGGTACACTGGTAGATTTTATTAAGTTAAGTACATTAAGTCGAGGAGACTTCGCAATTTCGACCTTGGGGTAACCATAGGCCCCCTCCCCCATATAAAATTGCCAAAATCCTTATTTTTTTGTGATAAAAGCTTGAAATTTGGAACACTGGTAGATTTTACCAAGGTGAGTAAATTAAGTCGAGGAGACAACGCGATTTCGGCATTGGGGAAGCCCTAGCCCCCTCCCCCTCCGCCCCGTATAAAATTGCCAAAATTCGTATTTTTGTGTGATAAAAGCTTGAAATTTGGTACACTGGTAGATTTTATCAAGTTGAGTAAATTAAGTAGAGGAGACAAATGTTTCTTGGGCTTTGTTGTGCTTAACAAACTGAACTAAAAAATGGTGAATGCATGGTCCTATTAGCAGAGCGGCTAGAGGCTTTTCACTTTCTGTGAAAAGCATGAAATTTGGTATGGATGCACATGAAAGGTAACTGGAAAAAAAATAGCTATGATAGCAAGTTCAAAACCCCCTGGAGGGGGGGGGGGGGGTGAATTACCTCCCAAGAAAACGTTTTTTTTTCTGTTACTCCGTGACCATTAACAAATCAAAGCATAATGTGAAGCAAAAATATTCAGTACACAATTCTGGACAAGAAAGTTAATTTACATCTTTTAGATAAAAACAACGTTATTAAACCCCAAAAACGTAAGTATTTCAAGGTTACCCCTTCTTAATTTGCACGAGTGCTCCATTGTTGAATTGGTTGTTATAGTGACCGTCGGTTTCAAAGTGCTCTTCCGAGCTTTCTAATAACCTGAAATGGACATGATTAGACTTTTATGAAAGGTGGGGATGTATTCTTTCCATCAATCCTAATCGATATAGTTTAGCTTAGGCAAGCACCGTCCTACGCCCATTTAAAAGGTTAGAGGTAATGGTTTAGGGGCAAAATCGTATGATGTTTTTTGTTTTCAAAGTGCTCTTGCGAGCTTTTTAATAGCCCGAAATGGAACTGCTTAGAATATTCTAAAAGGTGGGGATCTATTCTTTCCATCAATCTTAACCGAAATTATTTAGCTTAGATATAGACCATTCTAAGCCCATTTAAACGTGTAGCTGTAATTAGCGTAGCTGCAAAAGTTTCACTTTCAAAGAATGCTCATATTTGCATTTGTATCTAAGGTAAACAATTTCGGCTAGGATTCTATTCTTTGGAAAATTAAATGTCCACCTTTCAGAATATCCCGAACATGTCCATTTTAGGCTATTAGAGGATCGCAAGACCACTTTGAATGCGAAAATCACCATGCGCTTTCGCCGCTTTGCCATTACCTATTTCTTTTAAATTGACGTAGGACGATCCCTATCAAAGATAAACAATTTCGGTTAGAATTGATGGAAAGAATCGATCCCCGCCTTTAAGAAAATCCTAAGCATGTCCATTTCGGGCCATTAGAAAGCTCGCAAGAGCACTTTGAAACAACTAATTGAATAATGGAGCACTCCTGTAAATTAAGGGGGGTAAACTTGAAATACGATTTTGCGGTTCAATAGTTGCTTTTACCAAAAAGATGTATATCACCTGTCGTGTCCAGAATTGTGTGCTGAACATTTTTGCTTCACATTATGCTTTTAATTCGTTAACGGTTAAGAAGTCAGTTTTGTTAATTTTACAGAACAACAAAGCCCAAGAAAGATTTTCTCCTCGACTTAATATACTCAACTTGTCAAAATCTACCAGTGTACCAAATTTCAAGGTTGTATCACACAAATTACGCATGTTGGCATTTTTTAATGGGGGAACGAGGGGGGGTGGCAAGGCCGAAATCGCTATGTCTCCTCGACTCAATTTGCTTTACTTGGTACAAGTGACGACTGTACCAAATTCCATGCTTTTATCACAAAATGCAGTTCATATGGCTAACTGCCTGTACTACACTTGGAGCTCCCTGGGTATGTATGCTACAACCAAGTTTAGAAATTGTTCAACCGTTTTCTGTGGTGACCCGATGACCAACTTTCATAAAAAAAAATAATAAAAACCCAAATAAATAACAATTTTTTTTTTTTAAATCAACAACATTTTTATTCAGCTACAAAAAAAATGGTTGGGCTGAAATATGCTAGCCTTTATTTCGAAGGTAAAGCGATAAACATAACAGACACTTAAATACATCACTTAGACTGGGTTCGAAGTTGTTGTGGTTTGTGGCCGATAGCTTTTGTTTCTTTTGTTTTCTTCAGTGCTATCCACTTCCTATAATAGGGGAGCATATATGTAATTTTGTGATAGTTTTCGTGATGAAAAGGTGGGAGTGGGACCAATTTTATTTGGTCGAAAACTACCTACAGAATTTCAATGGTGCCACTCTGACGTGTGGGCGTGTAATGCTGATGACTTCATTAAAATGGCCGCCATCGGAATTCTTTAAATCGTCAGTATGTTCATTATTATTTATGGACGGATTTTAATTATTGAGAACTCTTTGGAAAGATAATTTCGAAACTTAAACAAAATATCCATGTAATATTTACTCTAAAGTCAATAGTTTCTGTAGTATTTCGATATTCATGACAAAAATACACAATTACATCACTAATGTTCATACTAGAATAGAATGTGTCGGCGAATAATCATAGGGCTTTTTGAAGGACCAAGTGGCATCACCACCATCAACACCATCATTTCGCTTTTTTTCGCCGCATAAGTAAACCGGGGTACCAGGAGGAAACCCTCGTGCAACGGGCTGGAAACAACCAGAAAAAAAAACCCGTACATATACACTTTCCTTCACCAGGATCGAATCCGGGTCTGTAAGAAGCCAGAGATGTACAACTGGGACCATGACCACTGTATCGAATCTGACACCCCAGTGCTCGTGGCTACACATCAATTTCGTCACACTTTTCGTCAGAAATAATAGGAACTGAATTGGTTTTAACAGTAACCGCCTGTAAGTTAATAATTTTTAGTATGCTACTCTATGATGCGTGTAACTAACTACTGATGATGTCATCAAGGTAGCCACTATCATGATTGACTGCCGAGATTCACGAAATCATCGATAACGAAATGTTCTTGTAAGATTTACTCTGAATTCAATAACTTTTATTTTATTGATGGATCTGGTATTCCTGAAATGTGGGATATCTGGTACAGTGAAAGCACGGAGCAACAAATCATAACAGGGAAGCACATTTGATGTGCTGAAGAAGCTCGCAAGCGCACTTTTATAGCACTGTATAGTCCTAGGTGTAAGCAAAAAAAAAAACTGCAGTTTGCGAGGATAACCTTCGTGTACTTCATGTCCATACCTATGAGAAACTTTTAGAAAGGGGTGCCCACCTGAAACCTGTCCAAAAACCAACATGGCCGCCATTTTGCTTTTAAAATGGGCACCATGCAATACAAAAATTAAAAATTATACTAATGTATGTAAGTTTGATGTCAATCGCTAGGTTTTAAGGTCTGCCGAATTTAAAAAAAACTGCTCTAAAAAGGTGCCAGGACTCCACACGACAAGATATCCAAGATGGCGGCCAAAATGGTGGTAAAATTCAAGAGTTTTTCATACTTTTAAAATATTCTTATAACGTAGAGGCAGATTTGCTTTAGTGCTTAAAAACGTGAGTTCGTTTGCAATGACTAGTAATTAGCAAACACCAGGTCAAATCCGTAAATGTAGTGTAGTGTGTTAGTAATTAGGAGCTAAGTTGTGGCTGGTTCTCTATGCTGTAACACTGTATTTTTCTTTAATTCACCGTACTGTACGTTAATCTTCAAAGTGAAACGGTAGCAGTTTTAATTAAGATAAGTGGATGTGTTTAGACTTAGTATGAGGTATCGATGTATATATTCCATCACGGATAATTAGAATGATTTATTGTAATTAGGAGGTAAGCTATGGCAGTTTACCTACGTTGTAGTGATGTGCATTTTGCGTCTATTTAGCACAAGTTACATCATTAACCAGATGCAGTAGCCGTTCTAATTAAGATAAATAGAAGTAAGTAAAACAAGGGTGATTAAAAGTATTTATAGTAATTAGGAGCTAAGCTATGGCAGTTTATCTGCACTATAGTGGTGTGCTTTTTGCGTCTATTTACCACAAATTACATGTGTAAACTGCTTCAGTAGCCGTTCTAATTAAGATAAATGGATGTCATTACCTTAGATGAAAGATGGAGATATATATGTTCGAACAAGGGTAAATAGAACGGTTTATCGTAATTAGAAGATAAGCTACAACTGTTTATCTATGATGTAGCTCCATGCTTTCTTCTTCAATTCATCGCAAGTTACATCTTTAAAGTAATGCGGTATCAGCTCTAATCATGATAAATGGATGTAATTAGGATATACGAAAGGTGGCGAAATATAGTCGCCAACACAGGAAATAAAATCGGTTTATCCTAATTAGGAGATAAGCTACAAGTGTTTATCTGTGCTGTAGCTCCATGCTTACTTCAATACTCTCTAAGTTAGCTTGATTCAGTGGCAGCTATAATTATGATCAACGGTTATATTTTAATTACACTTGTTGGAAAAGATACATCTCCATCTTTCATCTAAGCCTAATCACATCCATTTATCTTAATTAGAATGTCTACTGCAGCAGTTTAAATATATAATTTGTGACAAATGTATGCAAAAAGCATAGTGCTACCATGTAGATAAACTGCTGCAGCTTAGCTTCTAATTGCAACAAATCGTTTTAATTACCCTTGTTCCAAAATAAACATCTCCATCTTTCATCTAAGCCTATATTACATCCATTTATCTTAATTAGAACGGCTACTGCAGCAAGTTAACAATGTAACGTGTGATAAATAGACACAAAATCCACATCACTACAATGTAGATAAACTGCCGTAGCTTAGCTCCTAATTGCAATACATCGTTTTAATTACCTATGTTGAAAAATACACATCTCCACAAGATATCTAAGCCCTTTAAAGGGCTACATCACTTTAATGGTGTAACGTACGGTGAAGAGAAGAAAATGCAGTGCTACATCATAGAGAAGCAGCCACAGTTTAGCTCGTAATTACGAATACACTACACTGCGGATTTGATCTGGTGTTTGCCAGTTATTATAGTCATTACAAACGAACTCACGTTTTTGAGCACTAATGCAAATCTGTCTTTTATTTATAAGTACACTTTAAAATTATCAAAAACGCATGAATTTTGCCATCATTTTGGCCGCCATCTTGGATATCTTGTCGTGTGGAGTCCTGGCATCTTTTAGAGCAATTTTTTTATTTGGCAGACCTTAAAACCTAGCAATTGACACCAAACTTACATACATTAGTAATTTTAAATTTTTTTATTGTATATGGCGCCCATTTTAAAAGCAAAATGGCGGCCATGTTGTTTTTTTGGACAGGTTTCAGGTGGGCATTCCTTCGTAATAGTTTCTCATGGGTCTGGACATGAAGTACACCAAAGATGGGATTATCCTCAGAAAGTGCAGTTTTCTTGAAAAATTTGCTGCTTACACGCAGGAGTGTCTGACTGCTTCCAGCAAATATTTTTACATTATCAAGAAAAAGACTTAACAAACAAAATGCATCAAAAGCTGCAATATTCGAGACCTGGTGGCAACTATGGAGAAAAATAACATTTCTAAAAAAAAAATGAAAGATTCAAAGAGAGTGTAACGCAAGTTTTAGCATGATGAGGGAATATATTATGATAATGGTATAAACTATATTGCCGGTAATAAGATTTGCAAGAGGTGGCGACTGGAAAGTGCACCTTTCATTGGTGGAAGCAATCATGGGGTACTTCTTTGTATTAGCTTTGCATAATTATGCTGGGATGATGGCGTATTATCTTGCAGAAATGATGCATTGAAAGATCCAGAAAGTATGAATCTATGGAAGTAGTAAACAGAGTGGATGTTGGTATAAATAAGTAGCGCTTTGAACGTCGACGGATTGGCAATCCATTTTCGTATGTTGGGCATGAACTTGTTAACATTGCAACCAATTCAGTTTATAGTAAAATTATTACAAAAGACGTAGGTCTGCTTCACGTTCTTGGTGTTGGATTGAACGAAGAGTGTAAAACACAAAGACTCAGTTCTGAAACTAGAACCATGAATTTATGGGACCCTATTACGAAGAACAAACTAAATCAGTGTTCCAGCACCAAGAAGAAAAGAAAATTAAAAGTGGCTGGTACTATTGAAGAGTTAAAAGCAGACAGATCATTATTTGCTGACTACTTGTAAGCCGATCGCAACATCATGCAGATTTACATGAGACATGAGGGACCTATTAATCTCTTCTGTACCATGATCACTGTTTAATGATGATTGCACAATGCATGTTTGCCAGCAAAAAAGCAAACTGATTGAAATCTTGAAGTCAGTCCCACAGCCCCCATCACCGCAAAGCAGCAGCAACAGAAACAGCTAACAAATAACTCCAACACCAGTAATTATTACTAGCACTCCACAAGAAAGGAGCTATAGTTGCTATAGTTTCTATAGTTGATGGTATGGTAGAGTTATAAGCTATGGATAAGTCAACATGCACTAAGACGTACAAAGATCTGGCCGAATGACGCGTGTCTACAAAGAAAACTCGATCAAGAATATGACAAAGAGAAAAGAGATTGCAAGATGTAGTGCCAACCCAGTACAAAATCATGGACAGCACAAATACATTTAAATGTTACTATGAAGAAGCCTCTTTCACACATTAGTACCAAAGATGGAATAACTGCTCACCTAGTGGTGTGTGCAAGCTGAAATAGTGTTTCAGGTTGAACACACCACTAAGTAAACATTGTAGTGGCATGGCATCCAGAAGCGCCATTCACATTGTTCATTGGATTGTCTTCACAGTACACAAGCGAGGCAGATACGAAGATTATTCTTCATGCCATTAATGTCACGGAATGAGAAGCTTCGAAACTCTACATATTTGCACAGGACACGGATGTTTTGGTACTTGCTGTAAGACGGTACTCATGATTTCCCCTCAATCTTACTTTGTGCCAATAGCAAAAAAAAAACAACCTTATTCCACTTATAGATAAATTCTTACCACTAGGCTCCTTGAAAGCTTCAGTACTGCCTGCATTTCACTCATTGTGCGGATGTGACTGTACTGGTACTTTGTCAAGGAAAGGTAAAATTTCATATTGGAAAACATTCGCTACAGCAACTAAACATACCCTTTTGGCATTGGGTTCACTAGGAGAACAAGAAATAATTCCTGAACTAGTATTGGACAAATTAGAAGCATTCATTTGTCAAGTGTATCAGCTCAGAAGTAATGTACCTAAACTTGCAGAGTTGTGCTGATATACGTTTTATAAGAAACAAACTAGCTGTGAAAGTTACCAGCTACAAGCATTTTAGCCTGCAAGGTAGGAGTTAACTACCAGGTCATGATTTGGAACCAAGATGACGAACCATAGCCCACAATTCCATCTCCCATACGACATGGCTGGAACAATGCAGGATTGACAAATAGCTCCCATTCTCTTTGAAATGTCATGTACGGTACTCCAGATTCAAGCATAAAGAACAGATGCAGTGCTCCAAGTACATGTTTAGCAAACAACCTACCAAGTACTGAAATGTGTGAGAGTGGAAGAAACGACGATCTCTGTGATAACGATTCACACACTACACCAGACTTACGAGATTCTGAAAATGAACATGATTTCAGTGAAGATGATGTTGATCACAATTACTGAATTAAAAACAAATATTGAAGTATATTGAAGAATGGGTATGTTACTCACTCTATGCTCTAGGGGTGGGTTAGAAACTGTCAACCGCCATTCTGGCTCTGCTTAATTAGCACCTTTGTGACGCGTGTTGGTGGTTTTTGGTCCTCTGTCCCTGAAGATGGATCGAGGACTCCCTCAACGTGATTGTCTCAGCTGCATCCTATTCGCCTTGGTACTGAATGACATTTTGGTGGAGCTAGCGCTTCACGCCAATGTGGTAGCCTACCCAGATGATATAGCTGTGTGGGTAGTAGGTGATGATCTACCTACTGTTAAGCTATGAAGTGTGTTGCAAGTCTGACCATGGATTTTATAGAGCGGCATGGTTTCTCACTTTCTTCGGAAGACTGAAGCAGGGTGTTTGCCCGAGGCACACCATAAATTGCCTCTTTAATGGTAGGATCAACTATTGTAATCTCTTCCAAAGAGGTACGGTACCTTGGCGATCTGATGAACTCCCAGCTCACCTGGGCAAGTGATGTCGAGCATGTGAAGCATGATGTAGCAGATAAGTTAAGAAACTCAGAGCTTTGTTGCACTGTTGCCTCACTGCCAAGCATTCTGTTGCTCTGTCCTTTTATCGCGTGTTCATCATTTCTGGTGTAGACTTCCACTGCCTTTTTTTTTTACCTGGTTCCCGCCTTGCTATGGATGGTTTTCAGGTGGCTGTTAATGGGTGTCTTCGTGTGATCACTGAGTGTCATTTAGCGTGTCTAGTTGAAGCCAGCAAGCTTCCTATTCGACTCTCAGCAATGGAGCTGCTGGTTTTTCTCTGTCTACGAAGTATTAATAGATGCTTGAGTGACTTAGTAAGCAGAGGCTTATTTGATTATCGTACTCTAAGGCCCTTAACATGTAGCTGTCTCAGCTCCGGTGGCCCAGGAGCCACTATCTTACTGGACCCAATGTTCAGAGGTTTTGCATGCCCATATGCTGTCTCACCGCGCTGTCCGTGGGCATGTTGTGGTGATCTGGCTTCTGTTTTTAACTCCTCATTACATCCCCATGCTGTTGAGTCGTTTTGTGATGAATTTTTCTGACATGACAGTTATGAAGGTAGTGTAGGCATCTTTGTTCAGAGCTTGAAGCTATGTGTCAGCCGCTTCGTTGGGCGGGCATGTCCCCTCTGCCTTTGGAGCTAAGCTAGCGGCTCTCTCGGGGGTAGTTTATGTTGCTTTGGATCTGTGTGTTCCACATTTTGTGGTTTGGTCAGACTGGGTCTCAGGTATTCATTTTCTGTGGTGCTGTTTGGCGCATCTTGCTGTGGTGCATCCGTTAATATACAATATTGGCTGGAAACTCTTTCAAGCGCAGTGTCCATAGTGGCACTTTGGCCTTGGCCACAGGACACACTGGGGTTCAGGAAAACCAAACGGCTGATGACCTGGCCCTTAAAGATTAGCAGATGGCGGTGCCGTTGGTTCCATGAGATCATCACCCTGTTGTCTCTGCATGGTCACTAGCCCATTAGGCATTAGAGTGGACAAACAGAGCTACGGGCTGGACTCTGTTCACTATACATGCCACGACGGTATTCCCTAGGTGTCTCAGTGCTCTCTCTTTGAGTGATGCTGGGAAAGTGCCGAGGCTCAGGACTGGGTATTCCTTCCTGAATGGTCCTTGTCTATGACCTGCCAATGTGGTGAGATGGAATCTGTCGCTCATGTACTGTTTGACTGTCTCCTCTTTCAGGTGTTGCACCAGTCTCTGTTAGGGAAAGACTGTTTGGGTGGTGATCTTCGACTGACTCTGGGTGTGCCACCGCACTCCTCGGCTGCACTCTCACCTTTTCATTCCTCCATTGCCTTTTGTAGAGCTATGTTGTCATTTTACTCTGCGGACTGTGATTATACAGGAAGTCCACAAATTATTCACCCCATAAAGAAATATAAAAAAAAAGAAAACAGATATTGAATCACTAGAAAGTGCCAACTGTTTATTAACTCAAATATTTTTTTTTTTTTACAAAATTCTTGTGATGATAGCGCCCCACATGCGCCCCTTTTGTTGCTCAGAGAATATCCAGTCGAAAATCGATTTCTCCCCAAACGTTCTTTAGCATGTCTACTGATACCGATTTTATCGCCTGGATGATTTTGTCCCGTAATTCCTTCACACAATTTGCCTTTCGTGTATACACTTTGTCCTTAATAAAGCATCACCAGCAAAACCAGGGTAATAACCATGGTATCAGTAGATATGCTTACAAACGTTTAGGGAGAAATCAATTTTCGATTGGATATTTTGCAAGCAACTAAAGGGACGCCTGTGGAGGTGTACTATGAGACCATCATCACCAGAAATGTTTGAAAAACACTTTTTGAGTTAATAAACAGTTGGCACATTACAGTTTTTTAATATCTGTTTTCATTTAAAAAAAATTAATCTCTTTATGGGGTGAATAATTTGTGGACACCATGCACTTGTATGTTTGTATTTCTATGCTGTTCGGTTAGATCTGTACATTTTGGTAGTTATCTTTGGTTGTAACTTTCAGTTCCAGTTTGTATTTGATCTGATTTAGTTTTAGTGACAGAGCGCATGGCTATTGGCCGTTTTATGCTCTTATTAAATCCGTTAATCCGTAAATCCCTTGTCGATAACCGAAATGAAACGATCTTGGTTTTCGCTTTGACAGGGTTCCCTCCATCCTGGAAAACTCAGGGAATTTAAACAAGGTTTAAAACTCAGGGAGAACTCTGGGAATTCTCTGATTTTTTACGGAAAACTCTGGGAAAAAATTAAGATTTTAAATAATGTATTTCCCATCTAAAAGCTTCAGCCGTTTTAACACAAAACTTGTAAAATGTGTGAAAAAAATTCCTTCCTAAAATTACAGTAAATAGCCTGGAAAATGACTTCATTTACTTTGGGAAACCTGGAAAACTCAGGGAAATTGATTTCAGTATTTTGGTGGGAACCCTGTTGGATCTTTCAGTTTTAAACCGTACGGTGCTTAGTGTCTAATTTCGAGGCCTTATGGCCTAAAACCGGGCAGTTGACATGTCTGAATGACTTATTTAGTTCTTCATTGCAGGCTTCGGGAGGCCAGTTGAACTGTTCTCTATTTCGTTGATTTTTTCGTAATGTCAAGACAAGACAATTCTGAAAAATGAAACAATGGAGCACAACAAAGAAGCGAAAAAAAAAACAATAGTGGGAAGCACAATGCAACATAGGTTGAGAGGTATGTTACATTAGATCTGTGATTGGCCTAAGTCAACCTGAAAGAACTCATAACCATACATAAGGTTGGGTAACATGTAAGTGAAGAGGCGGCACCTGATAAGTGTTGCTGCCTCACTATCTACATTATAAGACAAAGTCTCATAGCAAAAACACGATAACCACCAAAGCAAAACGACGACACTGGCCATTCCTACAAGGAAAAGAGGGACGGGACACGGGAGGTAGAGGACGGGAGAAAAAGGGGAGGATTTCAGGAAGAAAATTGCCTGTCAACAACGTGTAGCAAAGGGGAGGAAGAAAAGGAGACAGCCGGATAAGAGGATAGGAAGGGAGGAAAGGATAGGTGAGATGGTAAGGCGAGGGCAGGGAGATAATGGGATGAAATCGGGGAGTTGGGGGGGGGGGGGGAGAGGTGAGGGAGAAGGTGGGACGAAAAGGGAAACTTACAGGAAGAAAAGTTGCCTGTCGCAGTCAATATTCACGCAACACCGACCGAAAGCTGGGATACAACCACCTGCCAAACCGAACCACGGGCAAAACAAAACCCAGGCGAAGCCGGGTATAGTGTATGTTGCCCTCCCACCACATCATATATTAACGTACTGGTGACGTCATCTGTGGTTGCCCACAGATGCGTCCGACACACCTTATAGTTGCAATAGACTAACTAGTCATCAGCTGTCAGCTGACACTTGTAACTGCTATATAAACAATTGTCAAACCATTAATAAATGTCTCTTTCTCTGGTACTCATGTTTATCACTTCTAGCAATAAGTAGGCTACACTTGGCCTTAGGCCTATTTATTACACCGGATACGACGTATGTAGTATAGTATAGATCAAGGTCGAGTGGAACGATAGTATACAGGAATTTTGGTCCTTCCCCAGCTCATTAAGTCGTTTTCCCGCCAATATTTCGTGCAACGTCACTGGCTCCGGTCTGGTTTGGGTTGTGCGCATGTACGAGCTGCATTGTGACGTCAGTGGCACCAATGAAATCAACAGCCAATAGAAAAGCAATATTCAAAAAGATCAGAAGAGACCCCCCTGGTATAAATGAGGAACGTTGGGAATGTTGTAATGTCCGCTGTATTAAAGTCGGGAATAAATTGTTGTATACAACAATGCTGTTTAATATTTTTGGTTTAACCGAGATAAGAACGTGTACTTTGTTCAACAATAAAAGTGTTTCAACATCTCGAGCCACGTTCATTTATTAAAATCTATACTCGATATTGGTTAAATTCATCAGACCATCAATGGCGTGGGGATGAGGTGACTTTCGAAAATTCTTTTAAATTCAGTAATTTTTAGTAAATTTTTACAACTGTATCTAAGTTCCGGGGATAATTAATTTGGTCTGCTACTCGATATTACGCAGTGTTTGTAATTGGTTTTCCACTTGGCATATTTAGAAGCCTGAAGTTATGTTTAAAAACCACAGTCGAATTTAAAACTTGGAGGCAAATCATCGCTTTCATGTTGCAAAACTTCATCCCCAATCAGTAAGCTGTTATTACCCTGGAACTGCTAAAGTATTTCCTTAATCCTTTTTTGGCTGGCTGTTTTTTATCCGGAGTTTTGGATTTTGTGCAACTTTTAGTTTTGAAGGTAAGACTAAACTATAAATAGTTAACACTCGCGCGAGTTACGTTTCTTATGGCTGGGTCAGTGTCGATGTCATCGTATTATCGGCTGTAATGTCACTAGTGCTTTTTATGAAATCAATGATTTAATGTCAAAACGACCAACATGTGTACGAATCATTGCTTCTGAAGACAATTCGGTACGTTCAATGCACAGAAATCTCAACAGAACGTTCCAAAAGTGTCTGATGAGGGAAACGTCGTCACGTTTCAACGTGACTGATGGCTCCTCCCAGAGTCAGTCGATAATCCACCCAGAATCAGTCGTTCCACTGTGCTTCGCGCATGCTCACTATTCCGTAAAAATCGACCTCCTTTGCGAGCCGCTGCAATTAGTTAGCTCCCACATTCCCTCAGTCGCGTTCAAGATGTTACTTCCGTTGAATGGACATGTTTTGAACGAAAGGTGAAAAAAGTTAAGTTTACATAAAAAAACATCTGCTACGTAATAAATGTGTCCAAGCAAGAATTAAAGTAGTTCGTTGGAGTCGCGTTCAAGATGATGTCACTTCCGTTGAACGGACATGTTTTGAACGAAAGGTGTAAAATCTGCTACGTAATAAATGTGTCCAAGCAAGAATTGAAGTAGTTCGTAACTCTCGTTTGGCCTTTGGATTGCTGTATTATAGCTCTAACGAGTGTTCTGTGTTTTGGCTGTACCAAACTGCGCGCAGCAGCGGACTTTTCTTTTTGCACATGTGGGTGTTTTGGAAGAGGCTGTATAAATTTCATACAATCACGAGTGGCATTCGGTGTGAGAATTTTGTTTTCTTTCAGGAAAACGATTCTTTATAGATTCAATTTTCGACGTATTTCATAGTCATTGTTTAAATTTTAAAACTTTTTTTGGAGTATTTTGAATCGTTTCATGACTTCACTGTGTTACGAGGAGTGGACTTTGTTACTTCACGTAGCGATATTCTTCCACATCGCATTTCTTCACTCATTCTAAATTTCGTTTGCTTCTGCATTGCTGTGTCACATTAACCCTTAAAGTGACACAACGACTTATAGTGATTTTTTTGGTAATTATCTAGATTAGGGGCACCACGCCAAATCACTTAATTTTGATACTAACCGACGCTACTCTTCATCCTAACACCATTTCACATCACAAAATTCGGGGGAAACGTTATTTTCCAACCATAAATGCGTCTGAAAATAGCACAGCTTCACATACAGCGTTGAAAGAGTGCCGCCATCTTCCTTCTCCGTTGCTTGTAAGCAAGAGGACCGCTCTAGAGATAAGAGAATAGCCAAACCCCAACCTGTTCGTTACAAGTGAAACGCCAAACAGAAGCCGGTACCTGCCTAACCTAAACGACGACAACAACAAAACCAGACGAAACACACTCCTTTTGTCGTTCCGGTTCACACGTTTGGTGTGGTATTGTTGTTAGGTTAGGCAGGTACCGGCTTCTGTTCGACGTTTCACTTGTAACCATAGATTAGAAAGTTAACTAGATATTCCGTCTTACTTCTTCCCGTCCTACGCGGAGCTCTGGCGGTAGTTGCGGCTACTAATACATCTGCTAATGCTTTTGCCTTCGAAGCAGCAGAAGGCAAAGCATTAGCAGAG
>JAHWFP010036468.1:824-11374 GCA_023313725.1 Lithobius niger
GGGGGGGGGGGGGGGGGTGAACTCCCGTTTCGCCAAATCCCGTTTTGCCAAAACAAAAGCAGATTAACAGTTTTGCCCTCAGGGGCCAGTCCCGTTTCGCCAAAACGAATTCGACAAAATTTTACGTACCGTACACGAAATTTAATAACTCATTTCTATGGCTTTAAAAGGCCAACATTTAACAGAGACAAGCAGTGGTAGTATTTAAGCCCAGTTTATTTATTAGCGTTGTGAAAACTGGCAATAAAGGCGGAAAAACGTGCACTTTTAAATATAATTGTTTAGAATGTTTGGGCGTCACTACGTCAATGCCAAGGTTCCCTTTTATGAATAGTTAGTTATACACGTGATGGTTAACCTTTTCCAAACGGGAATTCCCATTTTGCAGAATCCCCTTTCTCAGAATCAAAATATTCTTCAAAAATTTAACATTGCAGAAGTTAAAGAGGCATGCCTTATTGTTATTAATTTTTGATTAGTTGTGATTTCTGATGTTATGTGTTTAGCCGCAGCGAGCGTGGCAGAGCAAGCGAGGCACGTAATTTGAAAAAAAAATTATTTTGTAAAATAAGATTCTGCAAAACGGGTGGTTGTCTATAAATGTCTGACCATTATCATGCTATAAATGTTCGTGTTTAAATGTTTTAAATGTTTCGTGTGCCTAAACTTTCGTGAACCATATTTGGCGAAACGGGACTGGACCCCTGAGGCAAAAGCTGTTAACGGGACGCAACCACAGGGGAGTTAAGAATTTAAGTTGCAAGGCCAAGTCAAAAAAATGATGGATTAACGGGAAATGGAGGATGTAAGCATTATCACTCCGCTGTAGCAAAACAGGTATTTTTAATTCTATAAAAATTTTAATTTAAAGTAACACAATTTTATGGTAAAAAAATGAACATCACACAAACAATTGAAGCATATAAATTTCATTATTAGTCGCTTTATAAATCTAAACTTTATTTACTGTCTATTAATTCGAACTAATTTCCGACTGTGTTTGCATAACCCACCTAGGTATGTAGTGCTTGTGAGGCTTTTTTCCACTTCCACCGATGTAGTGAAAATGTCATTTAGTGTGAAACTAGTCAAAACAGGAAGAGCACAGAGCTAAACGAAAGATAAAGGAGTGTCCGATTTCAAATTACTTTGATTGTCAACGAAACGCCAACTGAAGTCGCCTGGTGTTTAGTTTGCTCTTGCTATAGCCGAAACTTCTGATAAATTTGTACAGAACAAAACTTACTAAGCTTTCCTTCCAAGTTTTCGTCAGTTGAAGTCTATACCAATTAACTCCATATAAACCGAGCGAAGAATCAAAATTTTAGACTAAGTTGCTGGTTTGATTTGCTAGGAGCTCTTTTCCTCTTTTTCAGTTCTCAGTTAATTCTCAGTCAATTCAGGAACGTTAGCTAAATCTTCCACTATTTGAAAAGTAAGCAACAATACCTTTCAAACCTAAATTTTCATTGTTAGCTAGTATTAATTTAATAATATTTAAAAAAAAAAATTAATTCATCAGGGAATTTAATTTGTAGATAAATGTATAAAAAAAACGGAATTTTGGTGACAACTAGGTTTTTACGACCTCTCATGCTAAAGAATTTTTACGAAAAGCATCCGAAATTTGCTAAACAATGCGTTGCAAACGAGTCTCGGAAAACCGAAAATAACTTCTCAAGTAGCGTAAAATGCTTCAGATTCCGGGGCTCTGCTCCGGACCCCGCTGGGGGAGCTTACAGCGCTCTCCCTGACCCCCAAGCTGATTCGCCAGGCTTCTGCTAAAGTAGCACATATTTTAACAGCAAATTTTCATTGTCGTCCTCCCCCCACCCCCACTGGAGTTGGTTGGCGCTACTACTAAGTCCCCCCCACAACTTTAGAAAAATTGACGCCCTTGCATTGCTACTGATTTTCAGTCCGTACTATCGTAAAGCTACCATCGAGGCAGTTAATTTAGTATATTTGAATGTCAAATTATTAAGTTCTGAAGCTGACAAACGCGGTGGCAACTTTCACCAGCAGTGTATGTTGAAATTGGTCGCTACTAGAAGAGGCAACTGATGTAATTTCCTGTAGCCGTTTGGTTGCATGGTGTTTGAGTTCGTTTGATCTCTTGGAAATATTTCCAATAATTATGACGAATTGCAAAATATCCCTCGGCTTTTTTAGGTCTTTCCTAGGTAATTAAATAGTATTTTTTTTTTATCAGGATGAGTGCATAATTCTTTCAAGGAAAATATAAATTCGTTTGGATTGTAGCACAGATTAGAAAGTAGACTACATTTTATAGCATCTTATTTCTTCCAGTTCTACCTTGGCCCTAGCGGTAGTTGCAGCTACTAATACCTCTGTTAATGCTTTTGCTTTCGTAGCTGAATGAAGGCAAAGAGTGATCAAAGGTATTAGTAGCCGCAACTACCGCTAGGATCCAGGCGTAGATACTGCACTGTCGGGGATTTCAAGCGATGTAGCAAATTTCATTCCTATCCGACTTTCGTTTGGACTCCTCCCAAACAAAAGTGCAACCAAACCTAGATTTTGAAGTTTAGTGTCCGTTGTAGGCTGCAATACGCTCGGTCTGCTCCGCCCAAAAATAAATTCCAATCCGCTCCGCCTGCAATAGGCCTGAAAAGCCTGTTTCATAGTGGTATAGGAAATGACATTAAAAAGAAACGGTATCAAATGGTTTCTCAGTATTGTATTAAATGGTGTAAGTTCAATTATTCCTTTTGTGTCCGAGTGTTTGAAAACGGCCTATTATTGAAATTGACAAGTGTAAAACTTTAAATCGCATTATTTGACTTTGAACCGCAGAACTGTAACGATATTTCCCAATAGGGAACATTACATTTAAAGCTATCACTCACTGTCCAATGCTACAAGTATAAACTCGAAAATATGTCTGGGCTGGGTCTTGCTTATGACAATCCAGTTAGTTGGAGAGGGTGAATTGGCGTGCAGCTCCTTCTGTCAACTCATAGGGGGACTGGTGTGTCTCGGTGACAATGACAATAGCCATTCTTTGGTGAACTGGGCGACACAGTCCGTCAAATCCAGCCAGGAAACGCCTGTCTTGCCCAGCGGAACCTCTTGCTTGCTTCGCCCCCTCGCTTGTACAGCTTCAGCGGCAGCTGGCTAATCGGAGTCCCTACGGACATCTGCTGTGTTTGCGGTACCGGCTTAGGGTTAGAGGGGGTTCTTGATTGGTCCCTTAGGCTCCTGATTGGCTGCTGCACGTGTCTTAATGAAGTCCTGCCATCAAATTAGATGCGTTTAAATAACGAACTCTAGCGTTGATGGAGATTGGACATGTTCCCCCAACCACCCCCGCACCCACCCCCAAAACCAACCCTTAATGGGGTTCTCCTCAAGCGACTGCCTCATTAAAGGCATAATTTCGAACTCCTCCTTCATATATAGTTATGTGTTGGGAAGTGAACTCTTCTCCTCACCTCCCTTCAAACCCCGTTTTGGTTGGTAAACGCGCGCTAATGATGCAACATGGCCTAAGGGGAAAATGGTGCTATTTTAAGGTGAGCTGATGAAAATAACTGGAATGGTGACATTTGAAATAAAGTATGGAATCACGCTGGGGGGGGGGGGCCCAAACACCCCCGTTTGGGGACTTTGGGGGGGGGGCCCCCCCCCCCCCCCTGTTTTTTTTTAAGTCTTCTGTACAGCCGAAGAAGGGACCGGCGACTTGGAATGTTGCATAAGATTTTCCACAGGACCACAAACTTGAATCCTGGAATCCTGAAACCTGAACTATGTTAAGAATGTTGAAGGGCAGCTTCCCCCCCTTACATGCCGGTTTAAGAGAGCATTGTTGTGATTTTCCGTTTCCATGAAACTACGTGATTTCCCGAGAGCAGTCGCCCAAGCTGCCATTAGATTTAGTTAGAGAACCAGGGTTAAGAGACAGAAACCTAGAGCCTGTTTGCATGGAAATATTGTAACTGGAAAAATATGACGTCATCAGTACTACGCATCTTTGTTGAATCCACAGTTCGAATCATTACTTATACATACAATTCCTTTTGAAAGACATACAAACAAACAAAAAAAAGATTATCGAGATTCCTACTGCGGATACACACAAACAATGTAAAGGCATGAGGCCTAAAATCTTAGTTGTATAGCTTCAGTGCAGAACAAATGTTCTAGCCAATTCTTTTTTTCCCCGAAAACTATTCGTGACTGGAATCAGTTAACAAATGAAAACTGCAGTGCAAAATCAAAACTTTATTGCATTCAAATTTATTGCAAAGTTTAGTTGCTAAGCATACTCTTATAGTGCAGCCACTCTGATACATAGTGCTATTGGGCTTGTTAGTTTTTATTGTAGATTTCGTTATAATGCCCATGGTGCTACGAATAATTGACATAAATAAATAAAACCATATATGTGTCTATTCTCTGACTATAGAAAATATACTAAAGCATTTCGCGCTCTGCTAGATAAATGTCATCTTCGTAACTCAATTATATGTTCAGTAATCATTCTCCACCCAAAACCAAAACAGGTGTAATAGAAGCCATCAAGTTTCCAAAAAGGGTCGGCTTTTGAAGGTAGTGATATCATTCAAACAGGAAAGGGCCGCCAAGGTTAGTCCTATTAGCCAAGTTAATCGCACCGGCTAATAGTTTGAAAGTTAAATGAAAAGTAGACAATTGCTTTTAGTAGTAGCAATCTTTCAGTTTGCATTTAACGCCCAAAGTATTATTCAAAGCGATTAACTGGGCTAATATGTTTAACCTTGGCAGCTTTTCCTGGTTGAATTGTATCACTACCTTCGTAAGCCGACCCTTTTTCAGGGCCGTAGCGAAGAGTACTTGGTTGGGGGGGGGGGGAGTGACTGTCATTTTGCCAACTCATCTTATGATTTTGCCAACTGGTTTAAAGAATGTCATTAGTGCTGCTAGTAAAGTACTTTTGAGGGCTGTAAGCTCCCCCAGTGGGTCTGGGGCGGAGCCCCGGAAGCTGAAGCATTTTACGCTATTTTAGTGCCCGTTTCTAGCTTCCAGTGAACACTGAAGCAACAAATTGTCAAGCAAATTTTGGTGATTTTTTTTAATTCATATTTTAGGATGGTAGGTTTCGTAAAATTTTATTGTGACTAAATCATGTTTTTTTTTAGATATTTTTTTTTCCAAATTAAATTAAGCCGAGTTCAGTTTAGAATTATATAAACAGGCCAGCTGGCCATTGACGATTGAGGGTTGACTTAATTGTACATTTCGGAATTTTGGCTGTAATGAATGACGACGAATGGTAATTTTTGCCCTCATTTCGTGGCCTTTTTTTGGGTCACTTTTGTCCTTTAATATGGGATCTTATGAACTCTTATCGCCAAATTCGGACCTTCGAAATTAACAAGTTTAAAATTTTTAACAATTTTCATTTGAAAAATGTAGTTGTTTCTGCATTAATACAAATTCAAATTTAGTGGCGATAGGCTAACAGAAAAAGGACATGGGGGGACCCGTTTTTTGAAATTTTGACTGCTGTAAGTGCCATTTTGGTGGTCCAAAAATGACTTTTTTTCCAGTTGGTCAGTTTCTTTTTGACCTCCCTCTTTTGATGGGACCTGAAAAATGTATGACCCCCCTCTTGAGAAGGTCCAAAAACTTCATGACCCCTCCCATCTCCAGCCTCCCCGGCGATAAATAATTACCGGTCCCGTAGGGTAATTTTTGCCCTCATTTCATGGCCTTTTTTTGGGTCACTTTTGTCCTTTAATATGGGGTCTTATGAACTCTTATCGTCAAATTTTTTACATTCGAAATTAACAAGTTTAAAATTTTTAATAATTTTCATTTGAAAAATGTAGCTGTTTCTGCATTAATACAAATTCAAATTTAGTGGCGATAGGTTAACAGAAAAAGGACAACAGAAAATCAAACAGCTAATTCAATTTTTCCAACTCGGTTTTTGATTTTGCCAACTGTACCCGATTTTCATCAAGTTCGCAGCTTTAGTTCCCGTTACTTTTTTAACTAAAACCAAGGCACTGATTGACTAGCAGACGAACTAGTAAATCAAACAGACAACTGCATTAATTTTTTAGATTTATTTGATATCACAACTTCAGACGGCGATAACTTGGCAGAAGTCCTTACGCAGGGTTTGTTTTATGCAGAGTTTGTTGATATTTCTGTTTTACCTAAGAAACGTTTTAAATCCTGGCAGTGATGTTGTGTTTTGGTATATTAATATGCTAGTAATTTTCTACCCTCCTGAAATACCAGTTACGAGTTGCTCCACGCTAAAACCCCTTCTGAGCGGCACTGTCTAACAGAAAAAGAACTATAGGAAGTAAAATAGCCAACTCAATTTTTTATTTTGCCAACTTAGTACGATTTTTGCGAAGTTAATTGTTATTACGACTTCAAACTCGGTGGGGATATAGTTTTGTCCACTTTTTGTTTTTATTTGCTACATTATCTGTGATACTTATAAGCTATGGTGGTGACATAGCAAACAAAACGACCACGTCAATTTTCAATTTCGCCAACTACGCAAATTTTCGCGGAGCTTCTTTTCTCCCACTCCTTACAGCCTAGTGATGCAGGGAAGCAACCAGAAATGATCAGGGGCAGCGTTTCACTTACTCCCAAGTTACACAGAAGTGTTGCGAAAACTGATGGGGAAAAAAATGTATTGTAAACTTTACTTTCAAACTGACGATATGATGATAATAATTAACCAGTACTCAAATTTGCAGTGAAAATTGCAGTGAAAATGCAGTGAAAATTTGTTCCATTTTGCCAACTCGACAACTCTAATTTGCCAACTGTAAGTGTTTCTTGGATGGTTGGGAGGGGGGGGGGAGGAAGCTCCCCCCCCCAGTCGCTTCGGCCCTGCCCTTTTTTGGAAACTTGGTGACTTCCATACTGCGAGTTTTGGTCTTGGGTGGATATCACTACTTTCATAGGACTGTGAACGTACAATAAATAGAACATACCATCTCTTTTTCTACCTTTTTTCGATTCATATGCTTAGTTGTTTGATATTGACTCCCTTTCTGGTCCATTTAAGCAAGAGTTTCTTGTCGTCCAATTTGTCCTCCGGTTCTTGTGGATGAGTGTTTGTAAAGGTCCTATTACAAATTATTATCAAGTTTATCATTTGGGCTTATGTTCAAATGATGAGGTGGTCTCCAAAAATTATCCTCAAACGTGCCGAAATTCAAGTTGTGCGATAAACATAACAACGACCTAAACCAAACTGGGGTTAGTCTACTAACCAACTTTTCGCCATGGAGAGAGACGCTATTAATGCCAGGGACAATCCGAAAGGACAACGCCAAAGCCAAAGAATTAAGAAGCGACTATGTAAAGATCAAAAGAAACACAAACATTAATAACCGCAACCCCTTTTGACATAGTCTGTTGGTGTAATTTGGATAACTGCTGAATTTGAGGTTTGTGGCAAGAATATAATGAAGTTTTAGATTGCGTATAGTTGGTCATGGTAATCCAGTGTAAATGTACCGGGAACGATTTGTGTGTGCTTTAAGAATGTTTACATTCAAGTCTTTTGCGTCAATACGGTATTTTTGTTAAGTTTTCTAACTTTTCTTCTTTCAAACCTGCGAAACCTGCCAATGCATTTATGGAAGTATTTTTATGGAAAAAATTGGAAAAAAATACTATGCTCGTCATTAAAAATTCAAACGATTTAAAACTTTACAGGTTTCCCACAAAAATACAGAAACATTTTTCCTGAGTTTTCCAGGTTTTCCACATAGTTGAGATCAATTTCCAGGTTATTGACAGAAATTCCGTAAATTTTTCTCTACATTTTACCAGTTCCTCTTGTATTTTAGCAAAAGGGTAGCCCGACTTAATGAACTTTTAGTCCGTGCGATTAATCATTGGCTAATGCGGTCTTTCCCTCCTTGAATGATATCACAACCACCAACGGACGACCCTTTTTGGCGGCTTCTCTTATACCAGTTTTAGTTTTGGGTGGATTTTACCTTAACCGTGATTTTCGAACACGTGGTAACAATGATATATTGCCTGATTATTGTTGTGTGTGAATTTAAGGGTTTTGTCGCAAAATTCGTCTTTGGTCCGATGGCAGAAACGGACTTCCTGAGTTAGTACCATGGCCGAGCACGTATAATTTTATTTCTATTCTTTTCATACCCGACCCCCGACCCCACCCTCTTCCCTTAAAAAAAAAAAAAAAACAGGGTGCGCCACTGCTGTAGTATCGACGAAGTTCCATTAACGCCAACGCCTCCTTTATGATGAGGTTATTTTGTTTCACAAGTCCACTGACCGGTTAGTACAGTTTAACGATGGGGGGGAAAAAAACCGTCCTTGGAATTGTTACGAAAAATAAAAATTCTTTAACTAAAATAAAATCACCCGCGTTTTCACGCTTTTTTTTTTTTAAGTTTTTACGACCTTGAACGAGAAAACACAGGTGAAAGTTAAGGAGAAAGAATTTGAACGGTTGACTGGTTCCCACTTTTAAAAATAGTTCAACGACGGACAGATAAAAAAAAAAAAAACCAGCCAGGCGACATCTGTGACGCGTTGCCATAGTAACTGGCAGAAATGGAGAAAACATCCGGCCATGTTAACCTCAAAGAACATCTCGTAATGATCCGTCGTACAAAAAAAAAAACGAAGAAAATATGGTAGGATGAGCGGGAAAATATGACTGACCACTTTCGTAATTGATTCGTCGATGAGCTAAATGCAGGTGACCTCCCGTCAGATCAAAAACCGATCAGATTGAAATGATCGAACATCCCGTGGGATAGAAATACCACCACACAGAATTTTTTTTCCCTTCAGGTAGAATTTTTTCCCTATCAGATAGAATTTTTTGTACCCAAGGGGGAAAAAGGTATGGCTAACCAGTATGGCACAACCAGGCTATCATCACAAAATGCGAGTATAGGGCAATATGACGTAGGCAAGCTTGACGTCATATTGCCTACGAGATAGCATCTGGAGGGCATAACTACAAGGGGCACTAGATTAAAATGTAACGGAAAACAACGGAATTTCTAGTTAAGACAGTGCTTTGGGAGTCGATTTCTTAGGCTTAAAAAAACGTTGTTTTCTCCAACAACAAAAATCGCGCGTTGTAGGCTTAAGAAATCCAGTCTAATACCATTGGCTTCAGTAAAACGCCCTTCTTTTTCCCCTCCAGTGCCCCTTGCAGCTAACCCAGTTACTGGCTCCACCATAGAGTTATATACAATAATACTACGTTATGTCATTGCCCTACAATAGTTTTATTTATTTATTTAGCTATTTGGTTTTTCTGTTTGGTGCTACTCGTATTGAGAGTGCAACACGGGTCACAGCTGAAAATCTGTTAAACTGGTTGCATTGTCAGCATGTAAGAGAAATTTTATTGTTTTAGTATTGTTTATTGTTGCTTAAAGGCACATGTTCACCATTCCGATAGAATTGCGCATAATACACAGATTAGAGAGTTAGGTTGGCATAATCTAAACACAGCATCCACGTTCCAGATTCTCCGTCATCCAATAGGCTGATGTGGGTCACGTGAGCTCGTTTTAGTTTTGAATAGTGTTTTCTATTTGTTAATTACTGCTATTTTCTTTCTATTGCTTACTGCATCTATGGAGTTGAAAAGGTGAAAAGGCTCCTTTAAGCATTATTTCATAAGTTAGTTACTAAATGTGGCAATAATTGTGAGTAGAGTGTATGAAAAGAGTAATTTTAGTATTGGTAGTACTTTTATAGAATAATATTGGAGTAAATGAAGAAACCATTGCTACTTCTGTTTTATTACTAAATTATGTAATGAACGAAGCAGTACGCCAGCATTGTGCACCCGCAACAATTGTGACGGCATCGAAAGCTAGCCTGGCAAGTTTCGGTTTCCTAACATAAAATGTGGCTCATTAGGCACAATTTTACACCATTCTTTACGGTGGCAGCACAGAATTACTTTAGTGTTAAATAAACGTCGAGTTAAAGTAGACTCTACTAGACTAATAACATGAAATTAGGGCTTGAAAAGGATGTTAATCATTGTTTACGGTTTTTTAAGCAGAAAAAGGTTTGAGTTTGGTTCTACGTTTTAATTTGTACGCAAAAATCGCATTAAATGCGCCTTTTCGCCTTTCCAATTCCCAGATGCAGCACCGTAGAATCTTCGAGCAATATAAAGAAAATAGCCGTAAATTTAAAAAAAGAACAACACTTCGCAGAAGCGCGGCGAATTTTCATAACTAAAACGAGAGCACGTGACCCACATCAGCCAATTGGATGACGGAGAATCTGGAACGTGGATGCTGTGTTTGGAATATGGGCAACGCTATCGAAATGTTGAACCGGTGCCTTTAAAATTAAAAAAAAAATTCCGTTACATCGGAAATAATCTCATGAGACAAAAAATTCCCGTTATATCGGAAAAAAATCACGTGAGATCAGAAACACATTTTCCCGTCGAGTCGAAAATTCCGTATTGCTGACGGGCCTTGCGATACTTTCTAGCTGTTGAGTTTTCGATCCGACGGGATTGAACCAAAATGGCAGACAATGTCACA
>JAHWFP010036469.1:0-14254 GCA_023313725.1 Lithobius niger
TTTTTTTTTCCAAACATGTATAGCCTAAAGAGTCAAATATTACTAACATGTTTGCACACTAATTCAGAATTTCCCTAGGCAACTAAGGCCTCGGCCGTTTTGCAGGAGGGCCACCTGTTTTTCCTAGTTTTTTGGTATCATTGTACCTGTAGTCGATATCATAATGATACCTTTCAAAACAAGGGGCTGGGCACATCCTTACATTGCAGGCTTTACAAACGTACTTAGTGTCCACTCTCTGAATGTGCACTTTACATGTACCAGCCTTGTCAAGTAACAATGGCGCATGGCGTAGCTCCCTGTTCATCCGCATTTCAATCGTCGGAGCAGGGGGTGCAGGAAGCCTAGTCCGAGGAGGCGTGGGGCCCACCAACTGTTCAGCCAACTGTTCCCTGAATTGACGATGTGTCTGCTTAGTACCAGGGTTGGCTTGCCTAAACAAAATGTAAGCATTTAAAATACACATGTCTACTAAGTAAAAAAACACTTTATTTGGCCATCTGAAACCTTTCAGTTTCCTACGGTAACATTTGATCTTCCTGTTGGCAAGATCAACACCACCCATATTCTTGTTGTAGTCTCCGATAACTGCAGGCCGAGGTACCATCTGAGCTCCCCAAATACCCGACTGCTTGTCCTTCTGTCCTCTTCTTGCTTCATCGGTCGAAAAAGTAGTTGTTGGAATAGAAGACAGGAGAGTGACAAGCTTCGTGTCTTTCCAACACACCGCTATCAAACCAGTTTCGTGACACTGCCGGAAAATGAATTCTCCTTTCTTGAGCTTATTCAGCTCGTTGGTCTTGACCGCCTTTTTGGTGTTTGGGTTTATTTTTTTCCCAATAACATCCAATGGTAGGCCTTTTCGACCAGGCATTACAGTGCCACACGAACCAACACACTTAGCTGTTAAAGCATTGAACAAAGTAGGGCTAGAATAATATCTATCCATATACACATGATGCCATATATTATAAAATGGCTCCATCAACCGCATGACAACATCAAAAGTAATACCGTTCTCGGTCACTGCCTCCACTTTACCAGCATAAATTTCAACATTTAACACATAACCAGTTTGCGACTCTGCCACCACGTACAACTTGAAACCCCACCTGTCAGGTTTATTCTTGTTGAAAGTCTTTGCTGGCATTCGACACTGACTAGGAATAACAGATTCATCTAAAGATAAATTCTGACCAGGAGCATAGAGACTCCTAAACCTGGGTACAAGTATTTTAAACAAATAAGCTACCTTATACATGTTGTTATACCTAGGGTCATTGCGGTTAGTCACTGCATCATGCTCATCAACGTAATGTAGGTAACGTAAGATCTGCAAGAATCTATTCCGGGAAAGGTATTTTCTAAACCCTGGAATATCAGTGAGCTTACCAGCGTTTGACCAATACTTTCGGATACTACCACTTAATGGGATTAGTCCAAAACCAACCAAAATGCCAAGGAAAGTTTTAAATTCAACTGGATCAAGATCCGTGAATTTAGATTTGTGCTTTTCAGGGTTTTCAGCAAACTTTTTTTTGTAATTGGCGTTAGTCAAATCACAAATGGTTGCGACGAAAGCGTCCGTAAAAAAACTACAAAAAGCACTAACCTCCTCCTTTCCAGCAAGATCGGTTTGCGGACCGGGCGTGCCACCTAAAAATTCCTGCTCGTCTACAACATTGGGTTTAAACACCCGATTCCAACGCATGTCAACACCAGCTGTATCAGATTGTACATCGTAGGGCCCAACATCGATGTCGGCATTCACACCATTACGATCAACATTACGATCAACATTACGGTCAACATTACGGTCAACATTACGATCAACATTACGATCAACATTACGGTCAACAACAACATTACGATCGGCGTTACGTCTACGATTGCCATTACTATGATTTAAAGAATCGACATCGTGATCGGAATTTTCACTATCACTGCAATCTGAAAAAGAAAAATCGCTATCACCTGCGCTCACGTGGTCCGAATCGTCGCTAGCCGATCCTGAAATATCGCCGTCATCTTCACTTTCAGTTTCGCATTCACCGCTGCCCCTTGAAATGCCAGCCATTATCAAGAGCGCGGAGGCGATTTAGCGAAAAAACCTGCAACCAAAACTTAAAAAATCCGTATCTAAAAAACTATCCAACCGAATTTGACAAGCGAGGCCATTTTGAAAAGCTGAAAGACGCGGGAATCGCGTGGTCACGTGATCGGCTCGCTATCGCCTCGGGCGTTGCCTAGCAACGGCGTCGCGTATCAACAACGGATATATCCGGGATCGGGCGCTTGCCTGCTTTCGCGTGAGCACGGATAAATCCGGGATTGGGCGCTATTAGGTTAAGCAAAATTTGACAAGGAGGAAGATGACACGTGCTACTCAATAGGCCTGAAGCGCTATTGGCAGGGACATTACTTAACCACGATGCCACGATTAGCAGCAAAATTTCATGCTGTAAAATTATGTGTTCCTATTTTTTCAGCTGGGTGGGGTAGCTGGCAACTTAAGGAGTATGAAAAATTGTCATGTTTTTTCGTTTCATTCCCAGTTTGTCATGTAATTCCAAGTTTTCCAAAAGATTTTGTTGAAATTTCAACTAAAACTTCATTCACTGCAATTTGCTGCTGGCGCAGCCACCATCTTGCTTGCGAATCCAGACTGAAATTGAACTCTTTTAAGCCACTCAGACATATCAGCTGAGAAACGTGCTGGCTGCGTTCTGCTACTAAAAACAATGAAAAAACGGAAAAATCAAAGCATCAAGCGTGCATCTGGGAAATGCTTTTTTCTGTTCTAGAGGGCCCCTCTGAATGGCATCTTTGGCTAGGAGAGAAGCCACCTCTTCTTCTAGGTGAGGTTCTCTGTGAGGTAGTATATTTATTTATTTTTTTCCCACAATTCTGAAGAAGGTGTACGGTCTTCCATCGAAAATTTAATAGGGAACAATCACTTGTTCTCCTGTGGTGGAATAGTTTAATCTTCTCTTCATGATATCACAGTAAAAACATTAAACTAACGGATGGATCAGCACACAAGTGCCATGTCATCCCTGATTATACTTGGAAATCTCAGCTAAATAAACGAGGATGCTCCTGAACATCAATCCCTACGTAAATACGCTTTTCTAAAGGGAAAAAATCTATCACAATGACTAACTGCACCAGCGGCAAGAAAAGGAGTGTTTAGATGAGGTAGGGAGGAACTGGATGAAGAGTCAAGAGCAGAAGTGATGCAATTTTTCATATATTACCACAGTAAATATGCAGAATGATGATGACGCAAGCCCCGTGGCTGATATAGAAATATCAATTTGTAACACATACTGTACAAGGAGTGATAACACAAAGGAGAATTTTTTTTTTTTTAACTTTCTTATGTTTCAACAGAACTAACCTCCAAAATCTTGCGTATTTTCTTCGAATTTCGGATGGACCTGGATGCTGCAATCACCGCGTGTATTTGCTGTAATGAATTATTAGGAAAACATTATGTCACAATTACCACACAACTTCACAAGCAACAGTTGCGATCCAAAAAAATCCCCGCAACATGTTTTGTGCAATTAAAAAAAATCAAGAATGAAAGCAATTATTTGATTGTTAGGGAATTTTGGCCCAGATCTTCTTTTAATGCAAAAATGACAAGATACCTCTTATACTAACCAACTGATATTGCATGTCATTGACAGACTGTCGCTGACTAGCTAAATTTTATCGCAGAGCTATAGTTTTACAGAGTCCTCATTGGCTGTCCTTCGTGACGTAAGTTTTGCAACATTAGGTCAGATGTGTGTAAATATTACAAACTAATAAATTTTTCCTATTTTTTTCCATCGTGCGAGACACTTTTCCTGCATTCAAGCAAACCAGCAGCTATTTACGTTTGGGATATTCAAAAATAGAGAATAGTTATGTCCTTTTAAACTTAACTTGACTAGTAACTTACTACCTTTGTACGAAAGCACATTCTTGTTTGAGGAAATGGCATTATCCCACTGTCACTGGTACGTAACCGCACGAATGTCTCTCACAACAGTTGCAGCTGTTACTTTTGGAGTGGTACCAGAATCGAATTTGAATGAAAATTAGACCGAAAGCCTTAGAGATGTCGAGTATTCCCGACTACCAATTTTTAGAGTAAAGGGTGGTATAAGAAAAAAGGCGACAACAGGTCATTAACATGACAACTGGGCCCAGTTTTCCTTTGGACAGTGCTCTTCATTACTATAGCAAAACTATTTTACGATGTAAAATGCATACTGACCGGTGTTATGAGCTGGATATTTTCACCGAAATTTCCCATGTAACTCATGATGTTCAACTTCTGGGACAGCCTTTCAACCTTTGATAGCTACAAAAACAAGAAAATAAAGTAGATGTTAATAAAATGTATCCTGTCCATTTACAGGTTACAACTTAGTTGGCCACCCATGCTTTCTAAAGAGGCGAAAAGAAAGCCTTTAAAATAACGGAAAATTTGAATCAGCGCGACTTACTTGCAACAAAAACCTGTCCTCTTCTGTTAGAGCATCAAGTGGTTTTCGTTCCCGTTCATATTCTTTGTATGCCTTCATCTACAAATTAATCAGCTAGATATAGTACTGGGATTCAAAATATTAATAATGATTTATTTTAAGAGAATTCCATGCTACAATTATAAAATAATGGAATTTTACAATACAAAATTAGTTTTTACTATGCTAAAAATCCTTACCTTCAGTTTTGGCTAAAACTGCTTATTTAATGCTCAAATGTCCAAAATTGACAATTTAAAAGCTATACATAGCACCACCACCAGGTGGCATACCTGCTCATTACCCAGCAGGCATTTCAACCAACTGGTCACATCGCTTGTGAACACTCCGGGTTAAACGAGAGCGTGAAAGGTGGGTGACTTAATACAAAAGGTGTAAAGTAAAATGGATTATGAGTGAATGGTGTACGAGTGAAGTTCATAGTATTGCCAGTAACGGTATTTTCAAACAAAAGGTGTTTTTTTAGGATAGTAAAAACTTCCGAGTCATAATTCCGAGAAGCATGTTGATATAGATAGTCCAAACACGTCCTACCCTAACAACGTGCTCAAAATCTGATGAGGGGAACAAACAAGATGGCGGCCTCCTAGTTAGGAGTAGCAGCGCCCCTGGCGGGAGAGGAGAGAAAGTTTGGATACAAGCTAAAAAAGGGAGTTTTTTAGTTGATAAATGAGCAGTGATAGCGTAAAATGATGATTTTAAGCATAATTACTGAAGTAAGTATTTGCAGGTAGTAAGAAAGTTACCGCTTCACACTGACGACACAGTCTATGTCTTGCAAATTTTCAGTGGTTGCCGGCTGGCTGCCACCTTCTTCAGGCATTTCAGCAGAAGTTTTTGTTGGTCACGCTGTTCTCCTACATCGTCTGCTTTTGAATTCGTAACTGCCGATCTTCGTGACCCCCTTTTATTTGGTGGGTAAGCGCTCTCACCAGCGCATCTAACTGCCACTTCTTTCCCAGCTGCTCCATTAGGTCCCTTCCAATGTTTTTGACTGGAGGGGGGTATCATGGTCCTTGTATATTCATCAACGAAATTTCTTCAATTTCAATTTGCAAGTCATCTTTGGTTTATCATGCATTATTTTTTTGCTAGTTTTTGATGCCGTCATTAAACCGTCGTACTTTTCGAATTTAACCCATTGGCATTCAAACAAGGATTTATCGTCACTTCAAAACCATTTCTAAAATCCCGACAAACCCCTCAATTTAAAGCCCTGTTTGCAAAGAAAAACTGCCAATTGCGACCACGGAGTTTAACCCATTAAGCAGCATGAACGTATATATACGTCAGCAACGATGTGGTCCAAGTGGAGTAACGACATATATACGTCGGAACTTTTATGGGGAAGAGCGGGTCGAAAAATACAATTTTCGGTCAAAATATCGACAATAGAAAAACTGAAATTCGCTACCCGATATGTTGTGCATCGATTTCTGTAAACAAAACGTTGTTAACGACGTCTATAATTTTATAAAAAGCACTTTAGTTGAGTGTAGTCTCACTAAAAACTGCAAAAATGTGGTGTTCGTTCTTTTTTTCCGAAGTTCAAAAGCAAAAACTTGGTCATTTTCGATCAGCGGTAGCGATCGAACCATTTGAGTGGGCGCCGCCATCTTGGGTTCATTGAAAAGCTGGAATTCCACACTATCCGGGCCTCTCAACACATTTTCTCGATGCCCGTTTGATATTGGCCAATCAGGTAGAATGTCAGAAGCGGTTTCTGGCTGTCTCCAGCTGCATTTCCAAAGGAATTGAAGATCGCGTTCCCTCATTGGCCAATTGGCACCACGTGACCGCTTTGGCACGCTCTCATTGGCTGACGGGAGATTTCACAATGGCCGCCATAGCGCGCTTCGGATTTCGCGCTTCGGATTTCACTTGAGCGCTTGTGTTCAGTGTTCGCTGTTGAAAATCACGAGAAAGATGATGTTTCACAACATTAAAAAATTAAAACAGCAGCTGCGATGCACAACTAAAATGGAAAAGGAGCCTATAAACCTTCACACTACCGCTTATCAGGTGGGAACAACGATTTTTAGCCTAACTATCGCCGACTTACGGACGCGTTTTTTCGACACGGAAGATTTTCAATTTTTAGTTCGTTACAGCCTGTAATTAAAAATTTGGTTCTCCGAAACTATTAAAGCAATTTATCTGATTTTTTTCTGTGCACAGTAATGAATATCTGTTGCGTGCACGTAGCAATTTTAAGATAATCGTGTCCAATATTTTTCGTAGGAATAAATATTTCGTTAGTGCCTCACTCCGGCATAGGTGCGAAAAAAAAAAACTCGCTCCGTGCACGACGACGATTTTTTTAACTCGCTCGTTAAAGGGTTAATTCCGACTGAATATGGTACTTTGACACGCATATTCATTAGATTTATTTGGATTTATTTTATTTAATATTATCTTTTAATTACCTCAATTGATGTTTTTGTTGGTCGTATTGTCAAAATTGATGTGAAATTGCTTTTGTTTGCTAAAACTAGCCCTCGGTTCAATCTGTCGTAACTCAGCAACGCAACATACGGCCGCCATCTTGGTTGCATTGGAAAGCTGGGATTCACAGATTCGATGGCATGTGACCACTCATCGCGTTAGTGCCCAGTTTCAAGAGACGTTACGCGAAGAGAGTAAGATCACAGACATTGGCGCTAGCATGTGCGCTGTCTTGTGAACAGCATGCTCGGAGCACGATGGCTGCTGAAAACGAATTGCTTTCAATGATAGTGAATATTGATCATGGAAGAATGTACTAAGGAAATAAAACAACTTTAAACTATTTCTACGGTATTAAAAACTTTAAAAAAAGATTTTGGAAGTCGTAAATGTTGTAATGGAAGAATAACCAGAGGACGTTATCATATTTTCAGGGTCTCCCAGGTACAGCAAGCGTGTAAGGCGAATATTTTCATAAGCGCATTTACGTAGTCGTTCAACATTTTTTTTAGTAATGAAAATTTAATACGATTGTTCCAAGTATATTTTGCACACTAATTTACAATTTAATTATTCGTTTCGCCTTTGTTAATTATTATGTTTGCAATTTTGTATACCAGTAGATAGCATAGTTATTTTACTACGATTTATTTTATCGAGGCATGCTGCATGCAACATGTTTACGGCGACAATGTTTTAGCTGTGTAGCAACCAGTATCCGGTTCAATATAATTACTTACTTTAAATATACTTTTGGCTTTAAATTTGCTGACGACTTGAAGGTTGGGGGCGAAAATTTGTCCGGATCCCACTCCCAGGATCTTGTTACACAGATCCAGCACGTTGGGGGCTGGTCGGATTGCTGGCAACTCCCTCTTGCAATCCCTAAATGCCATTCCTTCGGTAACATTAATCCTTGTGCTCAATAGACCTTAAATCAAGAAGTACTTCCTTCCGTCGAAGAAGTCAGGGATTTGGGAGTTTGGTTTTCCCGAAACCTGAAATCCTTCTTTCACTGCCAAAAGGTAAGTGCGTCCGCGTATCGCCGAGCAGCCATTGTTAAGAGATGTTTCACATCTGGAAACCCAGTGACATTGGTTTGGGCATTTAAGGTTTTTGTACACCCGGTTTTGGAGTATGCCACCCTAGTTTGGTCGCCTTATTGATTCCATGGAGACGATGCAAAGACGATTCACTAAACATCTTCCAGGATTTCTCAACATTCCATAAAGGGTGCACCTTGAGCGGCTTGGTCTGGAATTATTGGAGTTACGTAGACTGAGGTTTGACCTTGTCTTGACTTTTCGGATCCTGCGGAACCTTATTGAGGTCAACCTGCCTTTTTTCGACCTCGCCCCGAGCCTAAACCGTACCCGGGGTCATAATTGGAAGTTAGGTGCTCTAGCTTCACGTGTAGACTGACGTAGACATTTTTTTTCGGTACGGGTTGTTCCTATTTGGAACTCGCTAAGTAGGGAAACTGTAAATGCACGTTCAGTCTCAACCTTTAGTAGATTGCTTAAATGTGAACCCCTTCAGCGTTTTCTCAGGCGTCCACTGCCCTGATCCTTCTACGATGATCTCCCGGAAGAGAGTAAGTGGCTCACCATCCTTCCACCAAGTGTGGAGAATTATATTTATTTATTTATTATTTATTTATAATTACCGGATACTGCATTATCTGGTGCCAGATCCGGATATATATGGACTTGGTCGATCACTAGTAATTTCGAAGCCACACTTCTTGGAATTTTGTAAAGAGCTGTGCAAAATCCACTCGTTGAGTTTCTTACTGGAGTTAATCGAATGGATTCTTACTGGAGTTGATTGAATGGACTCCGAAATGATGTGTTCACTGGCGTAGGACTAACGTGAGCACTTTTCTGAAACACGTTTTTTTAGTCTATAAAATCTGGTTAGGCTCATATCCAAAATGTGCAACCAACCTTTTGTCCAAGGAGCAGTGAACTGATGTTGGGGTGGAACCATCAGAAGCGCCCGAAGGACTTCATTGAATAGACTTTTGGTCCAATTTCTTCCAGGTAAGATGAAATTTGTTTGATTTAATCGGTTGAATTAAGAAGACAAATGGAGCACGGATTCGTAATAATAATAAGTCACGATTTCTGCACTAATGGCACTCAGGATGCCGATCACCTGGGGTTTCCTGTGCGAACACTTAAGGCCCCTAAAGCCATATCAAAGATTTTTGGGACTTTCGTACATTACATTCCAACAAAAATGCGGAGCACTGAGAAAATCGCTTTACTAAGATGATGGCCAATCAATAGTGAAGATTTTGTGGCAATGACTGGTGGGTAATGAGCAGGTAGGCCACCTGGTGGTGGAACTATGTATAGCTTTTAAATTGTTAAATTTGGGTGTTTAAAGCATTAAATAAGTGATTTAAGCTGAAACTAAGGAGAATCAAGTATTTTGCAGATAGTAAGAACACAGTAACAAAGTACATTTCTTTTACCTCTTGTTCACTGGGAACCATTCTCAGAAGGACCTCCACATTTTCTAAAATCAGGGCTTTTAAATCCAGACTGTTGATTGCTCGAATAACACTGTCAACAGGCATTTCAAGTTTTCTTCGGGATATGGCTAATGAAGAAAAAAAGTCTTTTACAGGAAGTACTTACATTAACCCAAGTACTACAATATCATTTCAGTATACAATCAAACTCCTAGACAAACCAAAAAATAGACTAAGCAATATAGATGTTTACGTCCCATCTGTAAACAGATCAGCTGCGAGATTTGCTCTTGCGTCCTTTTGGCCCACACAGTCAAAAGTCCTTCATCACTCAGCTAAAGCTAGCACTTAACGCTCATTCCGACTTAGTCTCGTCTGTTTAATCCCATAGGACACATGTGCAATCATAATGGGGTTAAGATTTCAAGAATGCTTTGTTACTGCTGATATTAGACCCTGTTTGTTTGAAGCTCCATTCTACTGAATGTTAAGCACCCAAATGTAGGCCTATTAATGGCAGCTGATCACTTGCAATGAAACTGCTTTCACCCACAGAGAGCAGATTGATTTCAAGTGATCAACTGCTATTAATAGGCCGGAATTTGGGTGCCTAACATTAAGTAGAATGGAGCCCCAAACAAGCAGTAGTTTCTGCCTTTTAGCTTGCTGAAACCACTTCGGTTTTGTGCTTATTAAGCACCGAGGTGCCCGATGCCAATTTTCAACTACAGTTTATCTTCTTTATAATCATAGTCCAAGGATTTTCAAGAATTTATATCAGGTTTACAGTTAAACAATCACTTTTGCTTGCTTTGTTGCTTGAAGAGCCTCAAAATAGCATTGTTATAACAGGTTTATTGACTAAAAACATCATTACCAGTACTATGAAACATTTGAATAATTTTAAAACTACAGTACAATCTTCTTCCATCATCACACAATTTTATACATAAAACACACACACAGTCTTGCTAATTTTCGACAGCAATGCTACTGTCATCATCGAGCACTTCAAAGGAAAAATTAGGATCCTAATCACATTCTGGCAAACAGCAAGAACGTGACCAGGATCCCAATTTTTCCTTTGAAGTGCCTGATCATGGCAGTAGCATTGCTGCCGAAAATTAGCAAGACGCTGTGTGTGTCTATTTATGAAATGGTGCGATGATGGAAGAAGATTGTAGGTTATTGACGTAAGAGGTATCGTTATAATGGGGGTTTAACTGTATTTGATCCCATTTGGTCGGTGGCTGGTGTTCGTTATTTATCAACTAGCTGAAAGCACCAGATCCTAAACTTATTAGGTGATTGTATATGATACCACGTTCGATACAAAATTTAAATTGCGAAGTCGTGAAATGGTGGATTACCTGCATCCTCAGATAAAACACACATGATTCTTCTCGGGCCAGCATTACCCTAAAACACTTACCAATATTTCTTAGCCTGTTGTGTTCCAGCATAGATACTAATTCGGGCCTTTTGAACCGCTTACTTCCGAATTGATGCCATGAATCAGTATTATCACCGTTAATACTGGGACATAAGCCATGGCTATCAAGCTTAAAGTGCTCTTCAAATTCATTGAAGTCAATTACCTGAAATTATGGTTTCTTGTTAATATTGAAAAATAGATAAGCTACAATAACAGTGGAAATTTGAAGACATAGGAAAAAAACGAACACTTTTTTCCACAAATTAAGGAAACACAACCCAGTGTACTGTCAATCCTTTTTTATTTTTCGGAAAAGTCTCTCGAAAATGTAGCAACGACAATTGTGTCACACAGTTGTCACGCAGGATTTAAATTAAGCAGTTTGTTGGGCCACTGATTACTATAGTAGAGGTTGACTTGCTGATTCCACGTTTTCTCTAACTTCGCCTTAAGGTTGGGATGAATCAGGCCTTTCATGTCATCATAAGTGGGCCGAGTTACGTTCATACACGGCACCCGCCGGTGAGATTATCTTTTAATAGCTAGTGACTCCAATGCGCGGAGATCCAACACCAAACACGAAGCTCATCTCCGTGCATTGGAGTCACTGGCTATTAAAAGATTATCTCACAGGCGGGTGCCGCTTATGAACCTAACAGGGCCCACCTACGAAGACATGGAAGCCCTGATTCATCCCAACCTTTCAACGAAGTTAGAGAAAAAGTGGAAGCAGCAACTCAACCTCAAATATATATATATATATATCAGTGGTCTACCAAACCACCCAATTTAATTCCCACGTGACAACCATGTGAGGCAATCATCATTGATATGTTTCGTGAGACTTTTCTGAAGAATAAGAACGTTTCTTCTCCGAAAATTAATAAAGGACTGACAGTAGACTGGGGTGTCTGTATAGGTGAAAAAGTTTTCCTTTTTTACTATAATCTTCTTAATATATAAACTGTGATTCACAAAGTTCAACTGAACACTGAACCATTTACCTAACCAGAATACAATTTAAAAATATGGCTTACATTATACAGCCTGTCATCATCTAATTCATTAAATATGGTCCCTTTGACTTGGTTAGGCTTTAGAGCTATCCAGTTAAGGGTAGGCAACTTGTACTTTGTCTGGAGGCGACGCTTGATTGTCATGGCTAAACAAAAATTATGAACACATTTAGGAAGAAGGCAGGTAGGTGATATGCAAAGTCAATAAATGTTATCACATTCACACTATAACAGGTATAAAACATTTGAAGGTTGACAAACATCTTTTTTTTATTTACTGATAAGGGTTTAACTATCACCTGAAAAATCACCGACATACCAAACTATCTTACCGAACCGATTAATGATACCAGACTTCACCGATACAGTGTTAAGAAACATAATGTGCACCAGCAAAGCTGTAATTATCCACTAAGTTGAACAATTATTTAAATAAATACAGATGCAAACCTATTTACGTTGCCTTTTGGACTTATATATCATACTGCCTGAGCGGGGAATCGACCAACGAAGTTTGAAACCAAAGGCCGAAGTCCTACCGCTGAGCCATACTGACACGGCCAAAAGAAAACGCCCATAGGTAGCATTTGACATGTGCACATATACATAAAAACAAACACTTTCCACTAGTCACTGGAGGCACGCTTATTTGCCGCGCCACACTCCAAGTGAAATGAATGGACCACTTGAACATGAAATAATGATTAAAGACGGAAAGCCAAAGGCTGAACAACAGTTAAATAAATACAGATGCAAACATATTTACATTGCCTTTTGGACTTATGTCAGACTACCTGAGTGGGGAATCAAACTGTTACTCTAATGGCGTATTAATTACTTGGCACTTGCCAAGACAGCATGACTGAAGCATTAGCAGGAACGCTTCATGCACTTGTATTTTTCTACAGGGTGTTTAACAAAAATCGCACAACCTGAAATTAGCTATATGCCCAACATTTCTGTTAATGTCTTGAAAAAGAATGCAAAAATAAGGACCACTTTCTAGATCTAACATGTAATTTAGATAATGGAAAAGTGGGTCATATTTTTCAAAATAAAACTTGTAAACAAGTACTTTTGTTTGGTGTAGCCTGATGCACTATTCCATCGAATATACAGATTTTTCGGCAGTTACTTTGGGCTTACTGAATTCATACTCACTAGAATTCACGCACAACCCAAAAAAATTTAAAGCTAAAACCTGTAAATTTTTGGTGGTTATTGGCTGTCACCTGTATAAGGGTTTAAATATCACCTGAAAAATCATCGGCATACCAAACTATCATACTGAACTATTTTACCGAATTGTGAAGAATCTTACTTCACTACATACATCAATTCGTTTCATCTTCACATTTTTTGAATTAGCCCGCTACTTCACAGTAGCTACTGTAATTTACATGAAGCAGCAGCAGAATTCAAAATATGTGGAATTGAATCCAAACTCACGATGGATGTAAAAAGAACAAAAATTGGCATTATCGTATAGAAATTCATTGAAACATTTTGTACCGTCGCCAGGTGGTGCCATCATCCCAGGAGGTGGTGGAGGTAGTATATGATTTTTTGATCCTGGAGGTGGAGGAGGAGCTGGCGGAGCAGGAGGTGCTGAAACAAAACAAAACACTCTTTATGGAGTTCGTAACAACAGAAGAAAAAGTCTCAAGTTGCAACCCGTAAAATTCTTTATTCAACTGTAATATGTCCATAACAGAAAGTGAACAACTCGGGTTTACTGTTGCATCCAGAATCAAAAGCTAGGCAACAGACTACCATTATAGAGTTTTCCTGCAAATCTGATTTTTACGTAACAGTTACTTACCAGACAAGAGCTAGCCCCATTTTATTTTACAACAGCCAATGTGGGAACACTGCAGTGCTTGGATGTGGGCTTCTGTGGACAAACAGAAGCCACCACGCCGCCTTCAACCACCACGCCGTATTTTTATGAGTCAGCCAAACAGCCGCCAAATATTTTTTGGCCGCCGCATGGCCAGGGCCGCCGAAAAAATGCGGCTAAAGCCGCAAATATTTACACAGTAATACATTAAAACAACACTAAATAATCACAAAATGACTTGCAACTTGAATCTAATGGCGAACTGCTCAACTGTCATAGTTTTTAAAACTAGTTCTCTTACCAGCAAATTACAAGCGCCATGTATTTATATGGTCATTAGCATGTACGGTTACTTTCAGTTTCATTCTAGTAATAATGTTGGAACACATGCATGTGATGTAGCTAGGATTTTATTTAAAAGCTATAATTTCAGGGTAGAGATTTTTTCCCCACAACATACTTCTCCTTTTTTTAAAATTTGCTAATCACGTAGAAATG
>JAHWFP010036470.1:0-12936 GCA_023313725.1 Lithobius niger
TATATATATGCTGTATCCAGTAATTGGGCTAGCTGCAAGGGACACTGAATAAACATGGAGGCGAAAAAGAAGGGCATCTTACTGAAGCCAATGCTGTTAGAGCGAATTTCTTAGCCCTAAAACGCGCGATTTTTTTCCGATTTGTTGGCAGTTGCTGAAATTTTTAGCAAGGGGAATATTTTCTTTACCGTTTTACAACTTCTCAGCGTAAGGAATCGAAGAAACCAACAATTTTAGGCCTAAAAAAGCCACTCTCACAGCACTGGCTTGACTAGAAGTGCCATTGTACTTTACCTCCATTTTAATCTAGTGCACCTTGTAGCTATCTCTTCGGATGCTAGCTCGTAGACAATATGATGTTTTGTCGCTGCTCTATCCGTCATAAAATATGATTTCTAACTTTTGATAACATTTAACTTCTAAAACTTATATTAGTACTAGCGGAGTCGCTCGCTTCGTCGCTTATTCCGCGTTGTCTCGCTACGCTCGAGGAGATTTCTTGCTGCAACATTTATGATACAGACAAACCTTCCACATAAAAAACGATCACGCAAATTATAAGAGTGTAGTATGCGATATCGGTTATCTTGAGAGAAGGTCAATATTATTTTTGTACGTCCAAGGAGGCAAGCAAAGAGATCAAGCAACTGATCAGAAAAGCGCTGTTCTGGTGACAAACGCTGATTTTCGTTGGCTTCACTCACTCAATCAGCTCATACATTTCCTTAGAAACGTGACTGAATCAAAGTAACCACAAAGAACCACACATCACTTGTAATTTGTGTTAGTATACACTAGGGTTTTCTTGTTTTACTTGTTTTAAGAATATTGTTCTTTACGTCCTGCTCAGTACAGATTTTTCCATGGGCGTCTTATCACTTCACTTTCTGATGATCCCTCACTTGGAGAAACATCTGCAGAACGTCAGTTGTAATCTCCTACGAAGGTGAGAGATGAAAGATTGCGAGAGCAAAGCGAGACACACATTGAAAAGGTTTAGTTTATGTGGAAATCGCTCGTTTTGCTCGATCAATCCACGCAGTGCTCCAGAAACACGAATGTTTCTGTGCTTCAGAATCCAAGAAAATGACACCCTTTTAAAACCAAATCTATTGTTTTGATTTTTCCATGCATCAATTCATCAATTCATTGGTTAATACAAAACCCATTTTAAGATCTACATGATTGTGGTGTGTTGCAAAATACATCGGCCTTTTAGGTTATTTTTTGCGTGCATCCTTTTCCAGTTCATCTCGCTTCGCTCAAGGAGGTTTTCATGAACAAACTATGACGTCATGAACGAACCTCATGACGTCATAAACAAACACCAGGAGGGTTAAAAAAAACTTTGACGTTAATTTTTCAGGTTCTTTCGCTTATTTGAGGGTGATAATATCAAGTTACAGCGATGAAAATAGACCTATTAAAAGCGAAATTTTAATTATCTTTCGTTTGGTCCTACTCCCATCTTTGTAGGTGCTTTGGTTCCAGAGGAGTAGAGGAACAAACACTCACGCACGCACGCACGCACATCATATGATTTTAATTATGTAGATACAGTTTTCGGCAGTAGATTACGGTAGATATTTTAATAACAATGCACAACCATATTTCGATTTATCTCGTCTTGCTGTCGCAGTGCAAATACGCATCGGTGAAAGAAACTGTAAATTAGGACCAGAGCAGTGATGCGAGAGTTACTAGCCTCTCGCAGTTTTTTTTTTAGTGATTCCGACAACCGTCAGGTGGCGGCACTTACTACATGCCGCTTCTCTAACGATGCGTTCGCCCGTGTTTGAAGAAGCCACAGCTTTCACTTTCGATTTAGTTTTGGAAGAAGTTTTACAATTCAAAATATTCGAAATATTAAAAAAAAACTGTGAATAAACCTTTAAAAAAAAAACCTTATTTTTATTTTGTTTCCTGTTTTTTTTTTTCTTTTTTTTTTTCACAAGCACACGTAGTGAATAAAGGCCACCAGAGATAGAAGCTCTGTCTCTCGCCTTAGTAGCGTGAGGATCGCAACTCCTGTCTCAGCTGGCATCGCGAATACCACGCTGAGTTTGTTTTGAGACCAAGAGATGGCAGCATAGGCCAAGGAGTCAGAACCAGCACTTGCTCAACTGCGTCAGGTGCCTGCGTATCGCTTCGTCGGTTCGTTAAATCAAAGGACTCTGGTGTGGGCCAAAACCTCTTCCACATTGTCGGTGTGCATTGCCACAGGAGCCACGGAAACTACGATATCAGTACACAACAAACACTTTTTTTTAAAGACAAGCGAACAAACAAACAACTTCTTTTCCCCGAAATAGATTTTCTTTCTTGCCTTCACCTGTTTTCGATCAAAGCTCTGCTCTGTAGCGGTAATTGTAGTTTGATATTAGCCTAGCAAGAAGATAAGTTTTTTTTTCTACTTCATCAACTGACACTACGGCGTGTTTCGCTTACATGATGGTTTTGTTCAGAAGTTTAGTGTCACAATTTCCTCCTTCAGGTGTGTTTTTTTCCCCCCTTTTTCATTGTTTTTCCGATTTTGTGCTCGTTCCCTATTTTCTATTAACCCCGAAATTGTGTCCTGGCGATTATTTCTTTTAGCGTTGACGTCCTGTTGGCGAGTGTTCGGAAAGTTAAGAGATTTCAAGGGGAACAATTTCTCCAACATCCTGAGGAAAGCAAGCCATTATCGATTTTTTTTTATTCGTTGTGGTTATTTTATTTCTGTTTTCATAATATCAGAGGGCCCGTACTGAGTAAGAGGAGACCCTTTTATTTTTCAAGTTTAGACTAAAAGTTTAAGGATTTTTAAAAATTTAAGTTAGGTGCGAAAGGAAGCAATGCTGTCTGCCTGTCATCAAGATAACTTCAGCATATTCACGTTTTGAAAATTCATAAAAGGTGATTGTTTCATCAGTTGCGGCACCTAGTTATATGCATATCAACTACAAGGAGAAAAACGAAACTGAAATATTGAAAAAAAAAAAACTTTATACCACTGATCTATATACACAGGGCTATAGCCAGGAATTTGTTTAAAACCCCACACCCGAATTAAAATGATCCCCCCCCCCCCCCTGCCTTCCCCACAAACAAAATATCCCATTCCCCAATGAATTTTCTTTTCTTGTTTGAGGCCCAAGATGGCGCTTTATGGTATTTCGAACTGATTTTTTTTAACGTTAAAAATGCAACGCTTTTTTTTTTTTTTGCTAACTAGTTCTTATTCGTGTACTGCTTTGCTTTTATGTATATCAGTTGATTAATATGTATTGTTATTATTTTGCGTCAGTTGTCTTTCTTTGTTTTTGGTGGTCGTTCTCGAGTAGTGACTGTGCTTAAAAAAACGTAAATAAACAAGTAGTTTTAACGCAGTGATCAACACTTTTCTGTTTATAACAATCACCGCATTTTTTTTATCCAGCTCGTAAGTGTAAGGGATCGTTTTCGCAACGACAGTTTTCTCCCTCACTAGCTTTTACTTGATCAATACTAAATCTGATGGCTGCTTCTCGCCTTTACCGGAGTATGCGGCTTTCGAGTTGTCTATGCGTATTAGTAACCATGGCAACGACGCAGACGCACACTGATTGGCTGTTCGGGCTACTTTGGTGAAATTGGTGAATATGACGTCACACCACGGTCTCGATCAGTATATTTTTACAAACGCAATACTACCGAGAGTCAGGAATGATCTTCTCTAGTCGCTCCATCTTTGGGTAGGGAATTTGGCTAATTCCCGTCTCATCTCGTGAGACGCAACAATAGTGTTACATTTTACATTTGTGTATATGACATTAGTAGCATGGTTAAAGTTTATTGTTTAACTCTGAATGAGTGGTTCGTGAGAGTGCACGAGCAAAAGGTCACATTTTAGTCGTCCAGCGAATCAGCCGCTAGGGCATGCAGTCATTCTGAGTAAATTAGGTCTGAGAGCCCGTTGCAGTCGCTTTGTGAATGCAAGCTGCAGGCATTCGACATTGCCAATGTCTCCCACGGAGTGTGGAGACCAGACCGGGGATGCATACTCCAATATCGGCCTGACAATAAAACACAAAATGCCCTAAACTGGGTTCTACGACCGCCAGATAAGAAGCATCGCCGGACAATCGAAGCACGTTGTTTAAAACCTTAACTACAGTCACAATGGTTTGCTCATTTCAAATCTCTGCTTAGCCATACGCCAAAGTCTTTAATATTGTAAATAGGACATAGTTGCTTATCCGCAATCAAGTAGTCGAAGTGTCTATTTGTGGTCACAATGTGGAAAACACTGCATTTTGTGTTTGCCAGTGGGAGCTGCCAATCCACAGGCCAGCATCAGCATGTGACCTAATCAAGAGCTGTACTTAATCCCGAATGGTCAAAACTGTCAATAATGGACTTGTACAGTTTAACGACGTCAGCCAGTTTGGGCATCTCCACATTCTTAACCTGGAGATCAGAAACAAAACTCACGGACTGAAGCCAACGCCATTGAAAACAAAGTTTCGTCACAAAAAGCAAACGTATCAGCGAAGTTTTTTTTTTTTAAACATGGGCCCAATCTGGAGTCATTCTTGTGCACACTACCTGCTGAAGCGGTGTAAAAATGTGTAGATTGCCCCCCCCCTCCCCCCGAAAACATTTTTTTAACAAAGGGTGTGCATCCGCTTAAAGAAACAGCTCCCGTTTTAAGGGCCGTTACAAGGCGGATATACAATACTGTCATTAGAATTATCATAGGTTCTATTCAGAACTTCACCTCAAGTTTAGTGAGTTTTAAAATAGGGCGCAAACTATACCTAATTTTCTTTGAGTCTAACAAAACTAACGATTGCTGCATTACACACAATGATAAGCGTATATATATATATTTTTTTTTTTTCGAAATCATCTCCGAGTCGCGTAATCTAATCTAGTATAATTCTTTGGCGACATTGTAATATCATGAAATAATACGGGAGTGGAGGGAGGAAGAGATCACTTTCCAATTTGCAGAACTTTGTTGAAATTCGAATTTACGGAACTGTCGGGCGTAATTCAAGTCGATTGAATTCCAATTGTAGAATAGCGTATACACCTACTATCGACGGCAGGCAGCATAACAAGGGAAAATCAGGTATGTAACCCAATGATTAAAATTCTCGGAAGTTTCCTTCTGTTGCTATCACACACCAAGCTGGAGCGGGTGTATACCCGTTTCGCTGATTCCCGCCTGGCCGAAATTTTTTCTCGTTTCGCCGAAAAATAAGCTCTGACTAAAATTCTGCGAAAAGGGAATTCCTGTTTCACCGAATCCCGTTTTGCCGAATCAAATTATTCTTTAAAAATGTGACGTTAAAGATGCATTCCTAATTGGAAGGAATTTGTGATTAGTTGCGGTTTCTGGCGTTATAATGTTTAGCCCCAGCGAGAACGGCAGCGCGAGCGCGGCACGGGGGGGGGGGGCCCCCCACATTCGGCGAAACGGGATTCGGCGAAACGGTCACACCCTGCAGCCAAGCACTCCGCGTACACTAGACTTTGTTAAAATGTGATGTAACGCTGTAATCTCTGTTTATTTTTATTTATTTATTTACTTTTTTACGAAAGTCATTCCGGTTTGGCGACACAATCTTTGCGTTGATGCTGTTTCGTCTACAATGTAAGTTGGCCATGTATTATTACGCCGAGTTTCGCGAAACGGTGCGATGGTAACATGCGCGGGTGGCGATCTGTGCGTGGTTGTTATAAGGCAAGCGGAGTGTACCTTTAATTTATATATATATTATATATTATATTATATATTGTTTCAAACTTAAACATCGCGACAAGTACATGTTACATTTTGCACTATTGCAAAAAGACTCAAAATAAAAATAAAAAAATTCTACAAACTATTAAAAAAAAATGGGGACGAATTGTCCGAGTACGAACTTTGGGATGACTTTCCGGAGACGAAATAGTACGGGGACGAACAGTCTGGGACGACTTGTCCTGGTATCTTCTTCTTGCACCTTACGGCAAACAAACAAATTTTCTATACCGTTGCTTTCTATATCTATTAGTAAAATAATCATCGTAAGCGCAAAACTTAAAATTATCGGCCCCTAATTTTGCTTATTTTAAATTTACCCATAATTCCCGATTGAAGTACGGATTCAATATTTCACAATGTAACGAGAAACGCAATAGCAACTCACACATTCAACTCTTAAAGGTACATTCCTCCCAGTTGGCTTTCCTGCATGGTTCAGTTTTGCAACATTACTTCAGGCGCGTGTAAATGTTGCAAAGATATTCATTTTCCTATTTTTTCCCTCGTAAGATATGGTTTTGCTGCATTCAGTCTAACCTATTTAAAGGGACATCCGGCCTGCTTTGTAACATTCCGCGTGCCTTATAACATCCTTGCGTAGATCGCCAACCGCGCATTTACCAGCGCCAAGGTCGGCTGGGGTTGGTAGCTGCGTTCCTCGCAGCGAGGAACGTAGCTGCTGTCTCGGTTGGCTTTTTGGAATAGTACACGAAACAGCATCAAGTTAAAGATTGTGTCGTCACAAACCGGAATGATTCTCGTATTTTAACATCACAATTTATAATTTTCTAGGCGAGTATCTCATAATTTTGCTTCGGCGATCTATTGGAATAATTAATTTTAATTTTTACCGCATTAGTCTTTTAGATTTTTGATCTCATAGTAATTCTATTAGAAAATTAGTACATGCACGCACAGTGATGAAACGTCATGAATATTGTAAGCCCTCAAAGCATCATGTACTGCGGGACGCAGTGAATAAAGTTAACAATTACTCAACAGAAAATCTCCTAGACGTCACATTTTAAAACGGATTTTTTTTATGAGGGATTGACTAACGCTAAGTAAATAGACCTTGGGGGCCGTACTTGATGTGGTGGATCGAGAAAAATGGCGACGGGAGGTATATCCCTTTCAATGTTGTAAAAGCTATTTCGCGAAAAATGCTCGAATGTATAGAGGTGTATAAAGGTATGTGGTGTTTAAAGGTCCCTATTCACCGTATGACAGGTTGCAGCATCTAGGGCCGTCTACCATTATTTAGTTCCATGTAGCACCTGATTTCAACAAGCGAAGGAGTGCGTAAAGAAATTTCGTTTTACACAACAAACTAGCCACGTGCCTCATTAATTACTGAATGTAAAGTTGGTGCGCCCACGTGCACTAGTGAGGAAGCGGTCAAGGGTTAACGATATCACTGTCACTAGATGGCGCCCATCGAGCATGTCAAAATCTGCGTTTCGAAACGGTAGATATACAGAAAAAAGCGCCCGTGATGTCGTTAGGCTTAACTTTACCGTTTACTTCCTGGTGCACGTGGGCGTACCAACTTTACACTCAATAATTAATGAGGCACGTGGCTTGTTTGTTGTGAAAAAAAATTATTTGTGTGTTCCTTCGCCTGTTGAGAGTAAGAGATAGACAGAACTAGATAGCGGCAAATGCATATAGATGCTGCAGCTTGTCATTCCGTGGCAATCCCCCTTTAAGTACTCCCACGGTAAAAAAAAACTTCCTAATTTTCTCCAATTTACATTTTTTACTTTAATTCACTTCATCCCAAAGGTAATAAACTCTTTTTTTTCCCTCATTTTAATATTCACTTACACCGAACGCCAACGGTGACTCAGCTTCAAAGCTAACAAACTCGTTCCCCTCTGACGTCACACGAACGGAAACGTCATAAATGCCCTTCAAAAAACTAAACCGCAGACAGAAGAACAAGTGCACATGACGTCATCTCTGAGCTCGCTGGGAGAGCAGCGAAACTTTTAACAGAACTTAATCAAAGTTCGTAGTCATTAGTCTGTGCTATCAAGAAGTCAAAATCGTATACCCACACACGATAACGTACGTAAGTAATCACCAACTCCGTACGTAAACCTCGTACGTGCTCTTTCCCATGTTTCGTTGAGGAGAGAAAACTTTCAATGTGTCAAACTTTCGTTTGTGTGGCATACTTTCTCGCCTCGCTTTCACTAGCCTATGTAGACATGAATGAAGGTTAAGTATGGAGCGCCAGTGGAGTCAAAAAGTGTAATCACGTTAAATCCTTACGGTAAATCCTTATGATTTTTTCTGGCGCGGGCGTGGGGTATTGTGCTTACGAAATGTATACGATATTTGGGATTACTTATACCAGGTCCTCTCGCTAGCTATAAGCGAGCAGCGAGCCACAAATCTACAGCGAGATCGTGTTGTTTATACTGCACCGAAACATGAAACGTTAAAGAGCCGCTGCCATGACTACATTATTCTTGACATCCCATCCATTTCACAGGAAACTGACATTAATTAAATTAGCTGTAATGCAGAGAAGCCCTATACTGCACACTTCACGGGTCGTTCATTACAAGAAATTGGGCAACTAAGACATAGCTAGATAGATGATAGATAATACCAGTGGTGCCCACAGGAGGGGGGGGGGGCATGAAGAGCATCCCCTCTTTGCAATTTTTTGGGGGGACGAAGTTCCCCCCACACACAAAAATTACGACTGAGTGGCCTATTGTTTTATGACTGTTTTTCTTTCTTGGGGGGAGGGAGGACAAAGTCACCCCCCCCCGCCCTCAAAAAGTGTTTACGACTGGCGAGGACGGGGGGGGGGAGGTGCAACAGTGGGTTCTCCCAACCAATAAGCCAGTCAGTCATAAAAACGATAACTTGGTAGATCATTATCAACATTGTGTTACGTCAAGTATTCATATTTTCATTCTCGTTCACTTTTTAACCCCCCCCCTACCAAATTTCAGGGGGGGGGGGTATATTTCATAGGTAGAGCTCAAAGTAATCGAATTATGAAATATACAACTTTTTCTAAAGTTGGACGGAAGAGTGGAGGGGAGGGGGATTTTATAAAAATGGTGAACGCCTCGTATTCTTGGGGGGAGGGGGGACCTCATAGTCTTTTGGGGGGATGGGCACCCCTGATACTCTGATAGATCGATAAATAGATAGATAGGGTTTATTTCACTCAAAAGTATTTAAGAGAAAATGAAACTCCCGTGGGCTCCCTTGGGTAAACTCGTATGCAACACAAAACCAGTAAAGAAGAGCAATTATTAAGGGGCATCAATACTTACAAGTTACAAGTTTTACAAGCGTACAAGTTACCAGTTTGTTACAAGTTCCGTTTGAAGGACAAAAAAAGGAACGATAGGGGAAAATACAACTGCTAAAACAAGCCATTATACTGTATAGATTAGTATTAAAAAAAACTCTTAAGCGTATAAAATACGTATGTAAGTCTTAAAAAAACTTAAAGCTCTAAACGAACAGACACACGACAAAGACATGTAAGCCGTCAGCGTCGAACTAATACGTGTAAAAGAATCTCCAGCATCTCCCCCCCCCCCAAAAAAAAAGCTGGAGTTCTTCTACACGTATTAGTGCAACACTGATGGCTTGCATGTCTTTTTCTAGTATCTGTTCCTTTAGAGCTGTAAGTTTTTTAAGGCTTACATCGGTATTTCATACGCTTACGTGTTTTTTAATACTGATGTCTGTTATTTTTTCTTGTCCAAGCAAGAATAACTACAAAAAGAATATTTTAATTACCTTAAAAGTTATAAGGGTCTTGGCCTTTTTGATAATTAGTTTTAAACTATAAAACTTGACAAATCTGTTCGCTGGTTCAATCTCGGGTCAGAGCAAAATTTCCCCAAGAACAACAACAGCGACCAGAATATTGTAATCACATTACAATAGCGTTCAAATGGTCCTGGGCCTTGTTCATACCATCGTTTTAAGCTATACAGGTTGAAAATCGGTTCGTTGATTCCAAATATAGGCGGGAGAAAAATTTCCCCAACAAGATGAAGAACAAGAACAACAATATTATAGTCAAATTAAATAACGTTCAAAAGACTTTAGGCCTTGTTCATTTTTATACGTTTTAAGCGATAATAAACTTAAAGAGAGATCCAGTTACCTTCCATGCGAGGCAAAGAGTAACAACAACAAGAACAACAACAACAACAACAACAACAACAACAACAACAACAAGCCATGATGTGAAAGCCAAATGGCTCATTAGTTGCCCTTAAAACCTTTAATGCAGTGAAATGGCTATACACGGTCCAAAATACCGTTGGACTAATTCAATTCTAGGGGAATCTACAGGGTTTCAAAGTATGACGTTTCCCCAACAACAATGACAACAACAAAAAACAACAACAACAACAACAACAACAACAACAACAACAACAACATTGTAGTCAGATTAAAATAGCGTTCAAAAGGCCCTGAACCCTGTAGTAATGCCTGCATTTTAACCAATAAAAATTGAAAATCAGTTCTTGGTTCGATCGCTAGATGAGAGCAGATTTTCCCAACAAGAAGAACAACAACAAGAATTGTAGTCACATTAGAATAGCGTGCCCTAGGCCTTCTTTATACCTACGTCTTAAGCTACAAAATTTGAGCATCGGTTCACTGGTTAGGTCTCCAGGTGCAGAACAGCTGTTACGGGCCAGAATACAGGCTAATCATGCACATTTATGCGTTAGGCCTAAAGCGAATGAAAAGCCTACATTTTCACGATCGTTCCTCATTGACATTAAATGACAAGGATACAGGAGGCTATTCTTATTCTATAATTTCTTATACTATAATATAATATAATTTCTTCTAAAAAAATACTGCCAATAATACTAAACGAAAGTATCTCGACAACTAAAAAGTCAGAGGTAGTATAAATTATTTTAGCTACAAAATGGTTGATTTAATTTTATTGCTAGCGAGTCTTTCAAATAATAAAACTGAGATGGTTTGTTAGTTTTTGTATCTCATTTCATGTCGGATTTTCATGCAATTTTCATGCACGTTTCGCGCATATCTGTTGTTTCTATGCCATAACTTTAAAAACTAGTTCAACTGTAAAATATGTCGGGGTTAATGAAATAACTGACAAAAAAACAAACAAACAAAAAGAAACGAAAAAAAACAGTGGTGAGCAACACATGTAGTACATTACCTCGTTTCTACAGTAGTGTTGGATATTGAATTTTGAACGCATCATTGCGACAACCATTTATGCACTGCTTTCTCCAGGTTGAATCTTGTATCGTTGGCTTCGTGGCATTGTTGCAAACGCATGTTGCCTTGCCTGCGGCCTTTCAGTGCTGGAAACACCGGTTTTCGTCAGATCCCCGAAGTTAAGCAGCATTGGGCTGGATTGATACTTGGGTGGGTGACCGCCTGGGAATCTGGCTGTTGCAGACATAGGGCCCTAGGGCTTCGGCGAGATAACCAGGAGTGGTTAACGCTCGTTAAACCCTTTGAAACCTTTACCTTGCTGAGTTCGTGCTCCCGAATAGAACATTCAAGCAAGCCTCATTCGAACCAGAAGAATGAATTGATAATAGTGCCTTCAAAAAATGTAGAATCCAACAGTACCGTACTAGAAAATATTTTTCTGGAGGGGCAGCTCATCATATTTACGTTCTCCCCCCCCCCCCCCCCCCCCCCCCCAAAAAAAAAATACATATTTTCGCAAATTCTTAAGTGATACTTTTATCATCGGAGAGGCTCAGCCCCCCACAACCACAACCCCCTACTGGCAGTGCGCAATTAAGAGGTGTTGAAAAGGGGCCCAGGTAGCAGGGGGGGCCAACAATTGTCGAGTCGGGGGCCCAAAGAGGTACAGAACTCATTGTTTGGTTTGAGTTGGAAGCCTCTTTGTCCCAAAATTGGAAACATGTTGCAGAGGGCCCCCAATATTTTACCCTTGCACCCCTCGTTGGAAAAAAGCTAGTTGCGGCACTGCCTATATATATACTGGAGAGAAGACAATAATGTAAAGAAGAAAATATTGGATAGAATTAAAAAGGTGAAAAGGTCAAACTGGATTGTACTTCTTTAATTGGTTCAGATTATGATGTTGCGTGTGCTTGCAGTTTGCACATTTGTTTGGAAAAAAGCAAAAAAAAATAACCTTTAAAAAGTATTAGAAAAAGTAAAAAAAAAGAAAAGTTTGTCGGTCTAATTACAACCCCGTCAGCCTTGCCAACATGGAATCAATACGCAAAAATGGCATTTAGCATCCGTACTCAAAAAAGGAGGTGATCAGAGTTAGTTGTGGAAAATGTTGAGGTAGGCGCCGTGGTGTCCTTGTGCAAAATATCACTCAAGCGGAGTTTTAAGTGTTGATAATTTCACTTAATCACTTGTTATATTCCCAAGTTGATAAAAACACGTTGCGTATAAACAGTCGGTGTTTGTATTTTTTTTCCACTTCAAAATTCGAACCTTGACTGGACTAAATTTTTAATAATGAACGAGGCTCTAGTTGTTGCAATACCGATGATAATGCCTATAAAACTACAAAACATGTGATTTGAGTGTCAACTCGAACTCAAGATTCAAAACAAAAATGCCGACTTTTTTCTAACGTCGATTAAAAATCTTGCTAACTAAAGTCGACGAACCAAAAGATGCATAAAATACTATTATCAAAAATTATCGTTATCAACTTTCGATTATTGTATTATCGAGTCGGTCATTGGGCGAGCCCACCAATGACACAGAATCCCAAGATAAACGAACGTGTGTATTGACTGAAAATAGAGCTGTCGCGTCGTGATAAAAAAATGACTCACAAGCTTTAAATATATGAAATATAATAAGACCGTCTGATAGACAGATAGCGAGCAGTAATAGGTCACTGCACGATAGGGTGCATTTATGCATCGAGAAAAAAAACGGTGGTGTGAGTGTCACTGTCATGATAGAGTCCATCGACCAAGCTGCATGATTAACTACCTATTTGACATTAATCATATAATGTTCATCTAGAAAAAGAATCCTTGTTTTATAGACAGTTCTGCCTGAAACTTCTTTTTTACATCATCGCTTTGATAGCAGCCATATAAAAATCGTGTAGTTGTGTCTACTCATCTAGAAACAATCACTGCTTTATAAAAGTTCTCCCCGTAATTTTTTTT
>JAHWFP010036470.1:31925-44127 GCA_023313725.1 Lithobius niger
AAGCGAAATGGTGTTTCACCATTTCGGTTTAGAAAACCAGGGGTAAAGCTCTGCACAAATTTTTAAAAGACGTAAATTCTAATCAGACATTTGAAAACGGCAGTGGTGGTAGCCATATTGTGAGGGAAGCAGGACAGCCAGAAAATCCGATATGCACCTCATTAAAAGTTTACGAAATTTTTTTTTCGCTTCTTCTGAATTAATGTTACAAATTACGCAAAAAAGATGTAAAAGACGATGTAAATTAGTACGTGCCTCGCTCGCGCTGCCGCTCTCGCTGCGGCGAAATATACAAAATCAGAAACGGCAACCAAAAAAGTATCCACCGAAACTTTTGTTGTGGTGTAAATCTGATTTTCCAGCTACCCTGCTTCCCGAATCAAAGAACTCGCAATATGGCTGCCGCTTTAGCGTCTCTGCGACTTGTATAGGGTGGAGTATAAAAACCTCTTTTGGAATTCGTCATTGGCGGGGTGCTGAAACGTTGCTGTTAGGCATCCCTATCACACAAAAAAATTCGTCACTCGCGTCTTGTCTTGAAGTGCCCCAAGGGCAACCTTAAAGTTTAACATTGTACGGCAGTGGACGGAACGGAGAAAAAGGCAAAAATTATGATCTGACTGTTCAAGACACAAGACGCCCGCCAAGATAAACGATAACATCCATATAAAATATATATATGAGCATGGCGACCACTAGACACTTTGTGTCTTTACAGCAAAGGTAGTTTGGCTGTTTTCAGGCATGCGTGGATAAATAAGTATGCGACAGAAAAGTCTGAAACTTGTTTAATCGGGAGACTTTGGTCGCCTGACAACATTAAAGTCACTATTACGGACACAGCTTACCGTTTTCTTGTTGAAAAAATGACGTGAGTAACGTTGATATTTGCTTAATTACTTACTACTTACTACTTGCTACTAACGCTTGTTTTTTTTTTTAATTTTTTAAAATTATCTCATTCGATTCTCTCAGAAACTACGTTAGCATGCTGTAATTACAAAGAATTTTATTTTTCTTAAAAACTGGGAATCAATTATAGCATCCAAAACTGGCCGAAATGGCCTTTGAGGCAATTTTGCGCCACTAGTCCGCAGAAAATATTTTTTAGGCAATTACGGCAACCAGTCTCAGTTTCTAAGTATTTCAATTAAATAATGTTAAAATTAAATTTAAAACCATTCAACTCATCATTTTTGCTTTTTTCGCCATTTCGCCCATTGCCGTACAATGTTATACTTGAAGGCCCTAATTGGGGCACCTCAAGATACGACCCCCCCCCCCCCCGAGTGATGAAATATTTTGTGTATGACAGTGAGGCCCCAGAGCAACTTTTTGACACCATGCCAATTAGGAATTGAAAAAAAAAAGGTTTCTACACTCAACTCTAGTGACTAGCATTTTGCGTATTTTGAATAATTTTTTTGAGAAGTTTATACACATTTCCCCCGGGTTTTATAATGAGAAATAGTGTTAGGAGAATGAAGAGTAGAGGCGTGGTGCCCCTTATCTAGATAATTACTTCTGAATCAAGGGAAAAGAATTGAAACTGGAGCATTTAGCTTCGAAGTGTGGAAGCTTTTCTCCATAACACTTGTTTTGGACAAAATTGTGTAAATGTCTTCACCGTCCGAGGTTCTATTTAAAAAAGAAAAAGAAAATTCTACCTTAAAGGCGCCTTTTCTCACCTTTTCAACTTCTATATGCAGCATCGTAGAACCTTTGTGCAATATAAACAAAATAGCGGTAAATTCAAAAAAGAACAACACTATTCGCAGCACCGCTACGAGTTTCATAAATAAAACGAGATCACGTGACCCGCATCAGCCTATAGGATGGCGGAGAATCTGGAACGTGGGTGCTGTGTTTAGAATGTGGGCATGCTATCGAAATGGGGAATAGGTGCCTTTAAGCAATAAGGAGGGGGCCACGGCAGTTCGCCATTATTCAGTAGCATCCAGAACGTTCAGTAAATGTTGAGGAAATTTCGGCTGAGGCTGGCTATTATTCGACAGTTCCAGAAAATGTTCAGTTTAATTTGCGTTGGAGATGGCAACATTTTGTGTAAATTTGTTTGCGTTTTTTCGGCTACTTCAGAAAATGTTCCCAAGTTTAATTTGCCTTAGAGTGGGCCGCACCACCCCACCCTACCCTCCCACCTATCTTTAATAGCTAACTATGGGCGTGCAATATGGTGTGGTACGTGTGTTTGATTAGTAGTAGGCGTAGACCCAGAAGGAGGATTGGGATGGCGAGTTTCCTCCGGAATCGGACTGGAAGGAAGAATAAAAGTCTTCAGCAATTGCAAGCAACCTCAATTTTATATTGTTTTTGAGTTCCGGCGTTTTTTTTTTTTTTTTTTTTTTTTGCTTATTCTTTGCTTCAAGTTGGGTAAATTTTGTTTATATCACAATGTTGTCAAATAACGCTTACAAAGTGTTTAAGGGCAGATTTAGCAAGCACTTGAGCAATCTTATTTCCCCTCCTCGACTGTAATGGTGTAACAGACTGACCGGTTTGCTAACCAGGCCGCTGTTATACTAAATAGCTCCGTTCCGGAAGTCAGCATCCACGAAATAAAGGCACCTTTCCATCGCACAAGGCTGCCAATTTCGAGGTCCATTTGGGGAAGGGGGGGGGGGGGGAGAAAAGAACAACCTATCGTCGTTTCGTTTAGAGTTGCCCAATTTTAGCTGAAACACTGATTCGTTTTATTTTAGCTCAACAATGGAGGTTCAAAAGTCAAAACCGATAGCCCTCCGGCAATTCAGGCTGTCCCTGTTGCCGACGCTCTATCGGGTCCCCGTGAGCCTTCGCCTTAAATTTTCCGACCATTTATCTAGCAGACAATCAACTGCTCAATTATTTAGATATCGCAGTAACAAAAACCATCTGGCATAACCTCAACACCAGGTTTAATGTAGCACTCGCAGAGGTGCAACCATCCGACCAACTCCATAGCATTAACCTTGGAAGCAATGAAACAATAACAGAATACTTTGCACGAGTAAGAGGCATAACATCGATGCACCAACTCTAGAATAATTATTAGTGATTCAGACTTAATCACTATCCCTGAACAAAAATTCAAACTGGAACCTGTCATGCGACTCTATGCTGAAACGGCACCAACCCTTGATTTAGTTGAACAACTTAATGATGCCTAGCACCGCTTGAGGAGTAAAGCGAAACAATCTTACCATGACTTCAAAGTAGGTCTCGTAATCAGACTCTGTGCATATCTTAGCAACTAAAGAGAAAAATGTGAAAACTTAACAGCCTCACCCAACAAGACCCCATAGCATCTAGGAGTTAGATACAGAGCACATGGTGTCATAGATACAATCGTGAAGAGTCCATGTGTCGGGCCAAACAACAATATGAATCTAACAAAACGCCTACTATAGTTGCGACTCCAAAACCTCATCAGGCGAGTAAAGGACGTCACTTCCCCTCATGCCTTAAGGCAACTGTACAACAACTACAGGCAGCGGAATCCGACTTAGAAGATTAGGATGGAGAATTGGGTGAATTACTACCTCCAGAAATCATCCATGTCACCTGATTACTTCATTCTTCATGTCCATTTTTGGCAGTGAAAGAGTACTTTGTCCTAGATGGTGGTGCCACAAGCCATACTTCGTGCCACAAGGATTGGCTGCATGACCCGAAGGCTGTCTCGACCAAGAGATATTTATCCTCAAAAGACTCTAGCATTGCCGCCACCAGACTTAGAATGATTAAAATTGAAACGCCTAATTTAGTATTACGATTGGAGAATGTTTTATACTCGTCTACAGCGGCAGCCAACCCAATTTCTACTCCACATTTGGACAGAAAAGGGATTACGACATCCCAGGGTTACAAATGTTTCACATTAAAGAAGGATAGGTTGTTGTTAGCGGATGGACAACTATTATCCAACGACGTCTGTAGGTTAGATGGTAACCTACTCCAACTGCAGTTCCTATTGTATCAAAAGCGTGACAAATGAAAAGTCTTCACATATGGTACCAGTAATGTCTTATCCTCAATGGAAATTTTATGAGAACTTACCTAACGACATTCCTAGTTGAGACTTACTGCACCAACTTCTCGGCCATCCTTCTACCTACAACATGCAGAAAAATTCAAAGGTGTCCATACTAAGAGGTGTGAACCTTAGCGAACCGATTACAGAACCCTGTGATACTTGTGTCACATACAAAAGTCTTCATCTGTTGTGCGCCCAAATCGCCCAAACACGTTCTAGACGTGTAATGGAAATCTTACACGTGGATCTGACGGGTTCCATCTCAGAACCGACTTACGACAATGCAGAATTCCTTTTTTATGCTTATTGATGAATATTCATGGTGTCTCATTTCATTCTTTTTGGTTCGCAAATGAAAAGTTCTCTGAGCATTTCAAACTTTTATCCTTCAATGCCAAAATGGGATGCAACATAAGCAACATATTTATCATCAGATGGTATCAAGCATTACTATTCTGTACCGTATTCTCCCCAGTGCATTCCATTAATCGAATTATCTTTTCCCATTATTGTGAGGAAAGCCACCACACTCTTTCAACACAGCAACTTACCATTCAACTTATGGCGATTCACAATTGAGATGACGTGCTATCTGCACAAAATTGTACCAACTAAGCCACTATTTAGTTGTGCGCAACAAATCGATATGGGAAGATGGGCACCTGACCATTACCTCTCTTCCGGTGGTGGTGTACATACGTTCAGTTGTTTGTGCTATTATGTCCTACCTTAACAACATAAGCATAAATTCCATCGAACAGCCAAACATGCTATTTTCTTAAAGGGCAATTACATCCATTTTGACAAGCATGCTTTACTTTTGGATCTCTTACGTAATAACTAAATACAGGAACTGAGATAAGAATACGTTACGTACGTCCGATACACAACAATTTAATTATTGCATCACCAAAACACGATACGGAGACCGCCATTATTTTGCTGGATCGCGCAGAAATTAATGCCGACAGATGTCACTTTTCGATTTCGACTCGCAACCGATTGAGATAGCTCTATTGGCTGGTGAGAGCTCAAGCGTCCGACGGCCTTAACTGGCCACTGCAACTGTCGACCAGCTAAGGCTGTCAGACGCTCGAGCTCTCACAGCCAATAGAGCTATCTCAATCGGCTGCAAGTCGAAATCGAAGAGTGACATCAGTCGGCATTAATTTCTGCGCGTTGTTGCATGAATCAATAGGCTTACGGTCGAACCAAATTCTCCATTAGGCCTGGCTGCTACTTACGAAACTAACACTGCCGTTAAAAAAATTAGGCCTAAAAAATGAAAATTAAGCCTAAAAATCACGTTACCATGGGAACGTCAAGATGCTTCGAGTCGCTGCTGGCTTTCCCAACAGCGTCTCTCCTGTCCCTTCCCTACTACCACCGATCTATATAGGCTACGTTGCGCATTACGTTGTAACACTGTAACTGTGTGCCCGGATCGAGGCATACCGTGTTGCGAAAATGAATAGGCTTACTGTGTACAGTCCAAATCTACGTCAGTTGCTACTTACGAAATGAAAGTTGTAAATTAGGCCTAAACGCTGACAATTACGCCTAAAATGTAAAATAAGCTTAAAAGCTAACAAATTTAACGGGCAATTCTGGTGGTTACTGCTTTTAGATTATATAATAGAGATAGCTGTTGCAATGCGTGATAGAGAAGTGTGCCTCACTATTGGTAGTGGCAGAACTGTAGAGAAGACCGGATGCGACTAGGTAGTCACTGTAGCTGCTTGTTTATTTGTAAACGATAAATTGGTGAGCGTCAAGAATGTACATAGCTACCAGAACTTCCTTGTTAGATTACGTGAGCTTTTGGAATTTGTTGAGGTCCAAGGACAAAATATATTGGACAAGAGATTGAAAATACTGCCAACCATATAACACTCAGTGGCTCCAAGAGATAAACTTGACCATTTCAGTTTACTGGATGCCAACCCTGTTAAGACTGTGTCTGCCAAATTAAATGTTTTGGGTGATTGTAAATAGTCAGAACCAATAGGTAAAACCAGTTATTTATACATGTTGGGTTCTCTGATGCAGTGGCGTAACTGAATTTTGTACTGAGGGGGCAACACTAGGCATTTAGCCGAACGGTGTAGAGGGAGAACCGAATAAGAGCCCTGGAAGCTGATGCATTTTTGCTATTTTCCGGCATTTTCTGGCCTTGTAAAGTGCCGTTGGAAACATTTTTATAAAACCAGTTTTGCTGACTGCATTATACGCATAAAACAAAATTTTGTAATGTAAATATTTCAGTTTTTCATACGAGATACTGTGGCATTGTTTTGCCACTAAGACACAGTGAGACGCCAGTTGAGTGAGCAAACTTTGCCGGGGTTCCCTCTTCAGTTATCATCCCATACAAAACGAACTGAGACTTGTGGCAGGAGATCATAAGCATTCCAGATGCTGAGAACCCTTCCATATTATCCATCCTTCCCATCCATCCATTCAGTTATCCCTTCCCTTCCATCCAAGCATCCCATCCAGTCCATACCCCCTCCAAAAAAGAACAATAAGAAGAAACCATAATGAACTGTGCGTCCTTTCTGTAAGCCAACACACAGAGAGGCACGCTTAGAACTGAGTAAGAAATAAAATCAAACAATAGTATAACCAAAAGAAGATAAGCCTAAGCCCCATTGTAGTAAAGACTAAAGGTTGCTCCTAATTCGAACTTAAGACCCTCTCGTCAATTGGAGGGCAAACGAGCACCTTTCCACGTAATATTTTCAAGAACTGTGTGTGTGAGAAAGCTAAACATGTACCTCCCCCCCCCCCCCGGAGAAACAAAAGAGATGTGTAAAGAAATGGGTGTGCTGCAAATAGGAACTGAGACCTCTTCCCAACGACAAAGAGCCCTCCACCATTCTGATGGCGCACCATGTACCCATCCCCCTAGAAAACCGAACTGATTTGAGTTAGAGAAAGAAGTATATTTTTGGGAACCCTGGACAAGTTACAAGTCACCATCATATGAGAACTGAGTCAATTTTTGCGTTTGTGAGGCAGGCAACAAAAATGAGTTTAAATATTCATTTTGAAGGAAGAAATCGTCCCTTTGCTGTTTCCCAAACAGAAGAAAGTTGTGCTCCAAAACGTGCGTTGAAGAGATGAGTCCCCCAGCCAGCTGTTGGCTCATAAATCTCTCCGCCCCTACCCAAACGTAGTGCAGAGCAGATAACATCACCACGCGCAGAAGAACTGGCCATGATTCCCCTACATTGAAAAGTCCCCCTACATCGAAAGTTTTAAATCATTTATTAATATCCATAGAATTCGGGAGTAATTGTGTACAATTGGGTAAAATTCCATCCGCCCATATCATTAATAAATCGGACAATGATGTGTCCATATCACAACTATTTTTTGGTGTGCTAAAGATTGTACGTAGTAACGAGTGCAGCCGCCTCCCCCATTGGCAAGGCACGCGCTGGCCACCCTAACCGTAACTTGATCCGTTAAACCATCTGGTGTGGTCGAGAAAGGCGTTGATGCACCCAAGAAGAACTCTTAAAAACTCAATCCAAGAAATCATTCAAAAGGGAAAAATATAAATTCAGATTTGAAGATCGAAAATGACTGAAAATCAATACAAAGAACACTTGAAAAAATTCATCAGAAAATAATTTAGAGACAAAAAAAAATGTTTGAACAACAGGAGAAATATCTACAAGGCATTTAATGACATTTGCAAAGAAGAATTCCCCAGTGTAATCAAGTTGATTTAGAACTGTGTGTGGACTTTATGTGAACTCCTATATTGTGTGCCTAATTGTTTAGATTTAGCAGGTGACCTAGGTAAAAAATAGAAAAAGGGGTAAAATTCCTCTGGGAGATGCCAATACGATCCTATAGGCTACCACTATGTCAAAAATGTCACCAAGAATGTGTGTTGCTAATATGTGAAGCTATTCGGGGAAATCAATCAAAAATAATCCCAAGTAATCAGCTTAAAAGGTAAATCACGAAGTAGCCGTAATCTCCCTACTCTAAAAAAGAGGAAAACAAAACAAAATAAAAAATAGAAAAGGTCATCAGGAGTGTATGAACATGTATGCAGACCGAGTTTGGGTCTTGGAAGATTCGCCATTATATTTATTTCCGAGAGGAACATGGAAAACGAAAATTCCTAAATCTTAACTGTTGAAAATTAAAAGGGCTAAAACTTTGACGTTTGAAAGAAAAGAAAAGTAATTAAAACTAAGCCTACGTTTGAAAGCGTTTTCAAACTGAATCAATTACTTGGCGAAGATTTGAAGACTTGGAGCCGGTTAAGCATTTGTTTACATTGAAACGTACTACTTAATCTTTTGGTAATTCGTAATTGTAATCTGATCGTAATCCATATGTAATCCGTAGTAATCATTCGTATCTTGGTAGTTATTGGTATCAGAAAAGTAGAATTTGCAGTAATGAGTGAGCAAGTCAGTGGGACTCAAACTTTAATTGGGATAATTTATTAATATTTTATATTTGGGAAAGGAAAAAAGTAAAGGATGATCATTGCAGTGAACGTAAGGTGAACAATCAGGTAAGTATGTAGATGTAGTATTCAGTACAATGCGAGCAGTTGAAAGCGTTGTTGAAACCATTGTTAGAGCGGACAACAGTATAATAAAAAATAGAACAATAAGATGGTCCGAGGTCTGATTGTTTATCACTTCGTACCCAAGCTAGTCAGGCATAGGGCCTTGGGGCTTCATCGGGCAGATGACCGGGGGCGGTTGACGCTCGCTAGGGCCCTTTGACCCAAGCTAGTCACACACGTCGATAAATGAAAAATAGTCAATAGAGAAAATAATCGCTTGCGGTAAAACAATCAAGGAACCTCACTTTCCATTGTAAGAGCGCAGCTCCGTAAAGTAGTGATATCCGAAGTATTTAACAGCCTAACTGAAAAGATAACCTATCGCATTCTACTGCCTAATTGGACCATAAATTCCGTCAGCTAAATACAAAAAACACGTTACAAAGAAGATGTCCGCTCCCTCTCCGTTTGCTGCTATTGTTCACCGAAAATCCGACATGGTAATCCTTGGTAATCCGAAACTTGGTAATCTTTGGTAATCCTTAGTAATCCTGGGAAAGGCATGTGATTAACGTTCTAATTGGGTAAAGTTGCTTGGTAAAGAGTAAAAATAATTCAAATTGAGTAATTAAATTCATTATTAAGGAAGATTCAAAATTCATCAAAATTAATTCGAGACCACTTTAAATTGCACACTCAATGCTTGGTTAGTCCGTAGCTTATTAGCGTTAAAAGACTTCAGTTGCCATGTATGAACAAATGTTGGTGTTTGATGGCGTTTATTGATTGGCGATGATAATATTTTGGTAGAAAATTATTGGCTTTCAGTGTGTGTTGATCGCCAAAAAGGAATCGCCTTCTTTATTTGTCTGGGTATGAGCAAGTTGGCCAGACGGGCCACGCAAGAGCGAGGGAAGAGTGTGTGAAACTTGACACCTAACCTATATAGTCTGAGCCCATGGCTTGAAGACTGCTTTCATTCTTTTTCCCCTCTCTCCTTGTAACCAACATTTTGCGTTTGAATTCTTTGACTGTGCAAGAAATTCAAAATAGTTATGAGTAATTAAAAACAAATTAAAGGTAATTAACGATCATTGTGTAAAGTAAAAAATAGATTAACGTGCCGATATTTGAGGCCTAACTTTGTTAAAGCCCCCATGCAGTGTAAATTGAAGCCGAATGCATTGAAATTCAAAATTAGTAGAGAAAGAGTTGGCGGTGCTTTTCTGTAGTACACCGCCGCATCACAGCCAAGTGCGTGTATGTTGCAATGCTGATACAGATCACCAGTTGAGTTGTGTGATGAGGTGTGATGATGTAGTTTGCTTCCCTGGTGAATATATAGCGAAATTATTTGTTTAGACATGTATATGTGTTACTGTGGAAAACATTATTTAGGCCTGCATGAATTTTAAGTGCTAATTATTGGTAAACAACGTTTTGTTTAGCCATTTAAAGGTAGAGAAACAGTTTATTAAATTAAAATGAGTCACAGAATTAATAGACTAGTAATTAACGAAAATAATTAAAGAAATGACACATGAATGGCCAAGAAAAAATTCCTTTTTCTAAATTTAAGGCCGAAGTCGTGGTTTCCCAGTGCACCAGTGAATAAATTATTGTTTCTTAGTATTTAAAAATGTTAAAAGTTGTTTTTGAAGCTTAAAAAGTTGTAAATTGAGCACCATCACTGCTCAACCACCATGATCACTTTGGTAAAGAAAATTGAAACTATGTGTTGTCGCATATCAAAAAATAGAGGAAAAAATTGGCAGATCAGTGGTGAAAAAAGTAAAATTCTAGAGTTATTGGTTTGGAAGATATTGATTTTTCCAGGTTGAGAGCTGTATCTTGGCCTGGAGAGGAGAAAGGCAATAAATCAGTGCCTCGGGTCTGGCACCAAGGCGCAAGATGGGTCGCCATGAAAATAGTGACGTCATGGTGACGTGAGTGCAGAGTTGAGCCGCGTGATTTGAACGCTGGCTCGAGGAGTCGAAGCGTGGTTCTCGTGCCGAGTGGTCGTGTTTTTGGCCAGCTCCCCGTTTTTCGTGAGTTTCTTTGTTCGAAATTTTGCCGAGGTTTTGCGCGTAACCTCGAGTAGTCAGTTTCTTTGTTGAGGTCCACTTGTGTTAGTGTTGGCCCTTTCACCCGTTAAGACCTAATGGCGGAAAGGATTCATTGATTCATTTGGGCAACAATATCGAAGAGGACTAATTTGTTAAAGTAAGTGTTGTGGTTTGCTTGTTCCTTTGTTGGCCCTCCCTCGCGTTTACCGAAGCGCCGGGTAGGATTCAAAGATTCATGTTGAACACCAATACCGAAATAATTTAAGTAAATTAAGTAATTAGAATTCATTGTATCTTAATTGTTTAAACCTTTGTTTAAAATTTATTAATCTTGCCTTCTGGTACATTGTGCCAGTTGTTACTTTTAATTTTAGTTTTGAATTTTTGGATTTTAGACTTGGATTTGGATTTTGGATTTTGGCTTTGGATTCTGGATTTGAGTTTTGCTTTTGGATTTAGATTTTAGATTTGGATTTTGTAACTTCATGTATGCTAAATTGGCCTAGTTTAAAAGTAATTGGAGGAGTATAGATTTTATTGGGAACCACGAAAAAGACTCGTGTGCAGAGAAAAGGCAAGAAGTTCGCCAAGCTCGGGGTGCGCCCCAGAGCTCCCATCTCCTCCCATACACCCTCCAGGTCAAGAGACTACAGCTCCGCAAAGGAAAAACAGGTCAGTGGAGAATGTGGGCTGTTTGCGCATTTTGTGAATCGAAATTGGAAGCTGTTGTATTTGCATTAGCCTAGTGGAAAGATCATAAATAGTGTATTTTGGTCATTGATTTGTAATATTGTTAACTCGGAATAATTCATTATTGTAATCTCTAAATTTTGTTAAAGTAATTCAATACTGCATTTTCGGAAACTAAAGGGGTTAAATTTGTTTTAGATGAAATCATATTTGGCATTTGTATAAATTAAAGTGGAAATTTTGTGAATAAATCAACTGAAGTCAGACAGTTGTTTCTTTTGGTAATTTGGTAATAGTGTATACACCGACACGATTTGTTCGGGGGAACAAGTAAAGTAAATTGTTGTAACAATCAATCCGCAGTACTTAGATAGGAGGTTCCATTCTAGTACCGAATCTGTGAGCCAGTGAAAGAACAGGTAAGCAGGTATAAGAGTAAATAAATTATTATTGTGGGGGGCGTGGTAGTGTTTCACCCCCGAAGAGCACTAGTTTGCGGACAACAATCGCCGCAACGCACCGCACCCAGCAAAGTCGCACAAGACAACCCCACAATACTTATGGTTTAAACATTGATACTTTGTTAGAAATGTTAGGAATTTTAAGCAAAATATGGAGTTAGTAATTCTTACTGTTTCTCTTTACTGATTTTTCGTATTTCTCCATTTGTTACCTGGTTACTTTAGTGATTTAATGGAGAAACAGTAGAAGTATAAATGAGCTAAGATGAAAGTTGCGTCGTTGACCTCAAAATGCAACCATCTGACGGTAAATAATTTTATAGATATGGAAAAAGTGACTTACCCAATTTGCCGAATAAGCTTTCAAAATATCACAGAGGGGGCGAATCGCCCCTTTGCCCCCCCCCCCCCC
>JAHWFP010036473.1:0-10653 GCA_023313725.1 Lithobius niger
TTAAACTTCTTCGGTTTTCTAGTCTTTACTCTTTTTAAATCATCGCCAGTAGTGTAACGGGGGGGGATTCGCCCCCTCTGTGAGATTTTGAAAGCTTATTCGGCAAATTGGCCAAGTCACTTTTTACATAGCTGAAAAATTATTTACTGTCAGATGGCTGCATAATTTTGAGATCAAAGACGCAACTTTCATCTTAGCTAATTTATACTTCTACTGTTTCTCCTTTAAATCACTAAAGTAACCAGGTAACAAATGGAGAAATATGGAAATTTTAACTTGTTAAAATTAGTTTTTACTATCATAAAAATACTTACCTCCAGTATACATGCTAATTTCGCTTAATTTGGCTTTTCCCATGCTCAAACAATCAAAGTTCTTAAATTTATTGAATTCAACGCCAGTTGCCTGCATTTCTCGCTAGGCGCGCTGCCAGCGTCACTGCTGCTGCCGCCTGCCTCCTGGGGAAATCCCCATTTACTTTTGGAACCTTTCTTGTTCTGTCAGCGGGGAGGCGGGCGGGTTTTACTGAGGTAATTATTTTTATGATAATAAAAACTAATTTTAACAAGTTAAAATTTCCATTTCTTACTATCTGCAAAATACTTACCTCCAGTATACATGCTGACTTTGTCGGAAAGGAGGTGGGCAACAAAACAAGAAAGGGCAAGCCCTCTCGTCAAAGTAATTTAACATACAGTTAAACACCTCGTTATTATCTTTGAATTCTCCTTTCCGCCGTGGATACATCGTCTAAAAGGCCTTCTTAGACCCATGACAACCTTAGCTTTCCGTGTGTGATCTAGCTTTCCACTGGCGTGACTGTTAATGGCTTTACTTGATGTGCATCACTTTCACCGACTGGTGCTCCCTTGAGCCAGCAACGATGTGTTGCATTACTATGTCACTTCCACCCTCACCAATCATATCATGCAAGTAACGTTTCATGACGGTACTTTTACTCCTTCACGCCCCAGCTGCTACTACCTTGTCTAGAGGTGTACCACAGCCATAGGCCCCGGAGGCTGACAAGGCACGTTGCTCGTGTGCCTGTACCTCTTTGGAGTGTCCGGATGTGCTGGACTCAGCTCGTACGCTCTCTATATTACCAGACTTATCCAGCTTCCCAGCTTGAATGGTGAGACTTGTTTGTGAAGCACTTCCCCATACGCTTGTCAACGTCCACGGACAGTGGCGAACATCCTGCTCCGTGTTGCACTCTCTGGACCGATTCCGCCTTCCTGTCCAAGTAGTATCGGCGCGCTCGTATCCTACACTGCAGTTTCTCTCCACCGCTTCTTGTTACTTGCCCACTAAGTGCTTGGTGTCATGATAGGTCTGGAATTTTTTGCTCTAAAATTCGTTGGGAACACAAACGACACTAATGACCAGTCTCTAGGGAAGAGGATAAGACCATCATTTCTAGCGAATGCCGCCATCTCACTTTGGCGCACCGCTGACGCCAATGCGACTAAAGGTAGTTTTTTGTCAACAAGGCTGTGCTCGCCGTACTCAGTGGGTCATACGGTGGTTTAGTTAAGCTGGTCAAAACCAGCGGGAGATTCCAGGTTGGAAATAACCTCTTCGTCTTCGATCGAGCATTCTCGCTCGCAACGCTGCAATTAGCTTTGAAATCATTGGACTTGCCACCACTGTCGACTTTCCTATGCAAGTCAGTACAGAATTAACCGCCGACCTATTTCCTTTGACTACTGTCCTTTGTACATTTCCCCCATCTAAATTCGATGGCACTGAAGGAGTCAGTCCGCCACCTCTCTCGAGGAACAGTCTCGTCTCAGGTTGCTCCTCAAAGTAACGACCCGTGAAGGCGTAGAATACCTGCCGAAGCGTGGATCGTCCGTCCTCTGGGTTGGGATCGAAAAGACTCTGTCAGGGGTAGAAGATTAGGTTCTGCTTTCTTTAGTTTCATTAAGTTTGGAAACCACGAGGCTGCTGGCCAAATAGTGTGATGAGAAAAGACCCTGTTGAGGACCTGATCTTGTCGAATCCGTGTTGAAGCAGGCAAAGGGAGGGAAGGCGTACGCGACCATCCCCGTCCCCAATAACTTGTGTCAGCTTCATTGAAGTTGGGAAAACGGTCGACTCTTTCCTTCCCTTCATTTCTTTCAAATGATAAAAACTTTTCCCTCGTTCCTTTACCAATTCTTTCAATTCGTAATTGAATTCATTTCATTTACATCTTCCGTTTCTGCCATGTCCCGAAGGGGAAACCGAAACTTTGCATAAATACCGTATACTTTTATTATTAGGCCCAAATTTTGCTGCGCAATAACAGGATGATCCAAAAGAGTCGAGTGACGTCAGCCTTGACGGTACTGCATTATGCGTCCAGTTAAATTCTGTCTTGGAGAAGCCGACGTTAATAGCTCTTCCAATGTTGGTGATTTTCTGATGTCGTTGATTTGAAGCGATGTCGGTTTGGGGATGACCCATTTTCACTGAACAAAATTTTCAAAGCCTTTAGTTGGTGAATGTCCACGCATATCTTCGCGTGATGTCACCTGGCTAGCACAACTGTCAACTGTGAAGGGTGACCTGATCGTTAAAGCAAGTCTTCCGTATCGCGGAGACGGACTATTTTGTTTTTGCTCCCGTTCAGATGTCATGATAGAGAACCTACCATAAACTGACGACACACCTCTCTCGACGTTCTAGGATGCCAGTGAGGACATACATGCATTACGGGGCGGCGACTTAACGATCGTGCTGTCAATTCCTTTTTTTTTTTTTTGCCTGCCTATTCCAACTCTACTTTCTCAATGTCAATGACGTCAATAACAATCCTATCAGCTTCGTTCACAGGTACATTGCTATGTTTGCCTGAAACATTATACTTTTCATTCCTATTTGACACCATTCTGCCCCGAATTCCGAGATTTGGATTCGGAAGTCGTACGCTTCTTCCCACTTCTCCTTCTCCCACAGTCTCCTTCTTAGCTCCACCCGAGGGAGAAGGCTGTCGCCTTTTCTCACAGCGGAGTGTCAGCTGATGCTGATGTCGGGACAGAGGAGGAACTTGGGCCGGTATCCGGTTTCAAGAAAAGCAACGCCAAACGAGAATCCGTTGTTCGAGCGCATCAAAGCGGTTATCGGTTCTTTCCGACGCCAACAGAATCAGTGTCGATTCTACCTCGTCGACTTTGCATTAACCGGCACGTCACCACCTTTCCGAGCCTCCGAAGCCTGATCAGACTGGGTTCTTACAATTTCCCCAACAACGACACGGGATCGATGTTATAACCTAGTTAAACCGGTGGTAGTGTCGAAGTGCCGCTGCAAAGCATCATGTCGACAAAGCTACATAGCGATGGCGCCCTATAGGCATTGCGTCATTCTGTCCATTTCATTGTGACACTTTGTGTGTGTCTCAGTGTCACTAGCCATGTGACTCGATGAGGAGAGACAGTTTTCCTTGGTGGAGGCTTACACTCTGGGTTGTGTGGCATCACCCTTTTACTTATCTTCATTCAAACTTGCCATCTTGTCTCCCTTCCTTTCGTCTCATGTCGCCGACCGTACGTTGAGACTAGGAGAGATGGGACGGCCTTGTTGCTCATTCAAACTTTTGGTGGTTGTGCGGAAAGGATTTTCAAGCACTTCTGTCGACCTGTGGTTCGTCCTACACCCCTTCCTTGTCTATCGTGACTGCCATATCCAGAACTAGTGTTGGATAAGTTGACAGGGACCTACTCCTAATTCTTACCTTGAACCTTTCACCTCTACCCATTGTTGGTTGTGGTGTCGTCTTTGTCTTTCCCTCTGGCACCAACCCCGAGAGCTGACCTCCAAAAAGTTCTGTGGCACCATGAATGGGCACGAGTCGGAGCTATCCCGCCGCATCTGCTGGGATATTTACTGCAGATTCCAGGATCACATCCCTTTTTCGGAAGAATGTTCAGCACCAGTCTAGAGGATCTATTTAGACCTTCCTTCTGAAACGACAAAGCTCGTTTCATGATGTGTAGACATTCACTGACTGTTTGATTCTCCCAAAGTTCCCGCATTCCTCTGCAAGCCGCTGTTGATGCTGAGAATGCAATTACACGTGCGAATTTGCACGTCTGCTGTAACGTAAATTTGCTTCATCTTAGTCGAACTGGCACATTGGGGTTCTGATGAAAGTAGGCGTCTGTTGAATCCAGGTCTAGGCCCATCATCCTTTGTGGGGGAGTACTCGCCTTCGGGAAAGTTCGGTAACTTTACTTGGCGAGTCCTTTTTTTTTTTAATGCTTAAAGAGGCATCCCTCCTCACCAATTTCTGGCATCCCGCTTGAAAGTGTGTGTGACACACACCAGAAAGTCAAGAGATGAAGTTCCATTTCTCACGAAGGAACCAACCCTGAAAATTGACTGCTTTAGCGACAACCATCTAGAATGTCAGTCTAGTTGTCTCCACCTGGTAGTAGATTCTAAAATGCTTTCTTCCATGTCTCACGTCCACTCGCCGCAATCAAACCACCCCGTACGATGCAAGGTTTCTCTAAAAGCTGCAATTGGCGATCTCTAAAACCTGCAATTGGCGATTTCAATTAACTCTTACCCTGGTCCCACAGCAGAAAAGTTGTCGGATAGTCCTCTAGAAATCTGACCACAGCACCACATCTGTTCGCCTAGTGAACATGGTCCCATCGATATCCCTATTGGAGTGTCTTTTCGAAAGCCAGTCTCAGTTTTTGCAAGTAGGGCAATATGCCAGGTCACCAACTGATGATTTTAATAGATAAAAGCAAGCTACATGAATTGAACCCGGGACCTTTCGTTCACCAGACCTCGAAGATCACTCTAAGCCACGCTGACTGACCTGACTCGCTAATGGAATTGAGAGGGTTGCTACATGAACACACGACAGAAGTAAGTTCCTCCTGTAAACCGTTCCTTGCACAAGCTACTAAGTGCCGAATACACGCAGGACACTGGGCCCTAGTGTCAAGTGTTGCCAGGGCATTTTTTTTTTGGGGGGGGGTGAAAATTTGGGCATAGTGGCCCCGTTTGACCGTATATAGCGGCCAATTCCCCAAAGGAGCTTATTTTCACCCCCCACTCAACATATGGACCCAAGGAAGTGAAGACAGTCGAAGGAAAAAAGGAGGGGGGAGAACCCTACCTACATCCCAACTTTACTAACCTCTTTACAGTGGCAGCTTGTCTGTCCTGGGGATGAACTTGCCAACGCTGAAAGCTGAAATCTTGACATATAGCAGCCTGGTTCGCCTGGTTCTCCTGTATTTCGTGCGATGCCAACGCTAAAAAATTGGGCATAGTGGCCCCGTGCGACCGCATGTAGCGGCTTAGTTCACTGGTTCGCCGGCTCGCTTGCCTTTCGTGCATTGCCATCGTAGTCTTGCCATTCTTATAGTTTGACTAGATCGGACGATCTCTGTCCTTGGCCATCACCGTTTCTGGGTGACTTTAGGTTAGGACGAGATATTTTCGCACTAGGCTTATTTATAGCTTTACCGTAGTAAACGTTATCACCTTCACCTGCCTTTCATGCATTGTCGTCTTAGTCTTGCCATTCTTATAGTTCGACTAGATTTAACAATCTCTGTCCCTGGCCATCACCGTTTCTGGGTAACTTAAGGTTAGGACGAGATATTTTCGCACTAGGCTTATTACCACAGTAAACGAAGCTAGCTATAAGACCAAAACAAACAATTTTATGACCTTCACCTGCCTTCCGTGCTTTTATAATTCGACTAGATTTAAATCTACATATACTTATTTGGTCCAAATCTGTCCCATTACGATCGACGCGATGCCTTTGTGGCTAACTGCCTTTCACCAATTCAAAACAAAAATTGAAGCAAGCTCAATTCGCTACAAGAAACGAAGTAAATTAACGATGCCAAATCACCGTTGGGTGATTTAGGGTAAGCTTTATCATTGAAAAACAAAAATAAAGGTAGACACAACGTCGGCTAATTAACAATAGGCCCATCGCCCGGCCCACCAAATGCATTGTCCAGTTCACCACGTGCATTGTCCGGTTCGCTGTCCAGTTCGCTACGTGCATTGTCCGGTTCGCTGCCCAACTTCAGCAAACATCACCTGGCCAAAAAGATCGTTAATACAAAGTAGAGCAGTACTCACCGATTCCTCGAACGCAATCCCATTTCATTTGGTTGAAATAAATCCGAACGTTCGCGTGCAACTTCATGGAAGTTACGTTAAAAACAACTTCACTCACAACACCAAAACTGTACTACCGTTCATCCTGGCCATTAGCGGCCATTGTAGAGCAGGGAACACACACGTCTTTCCTCCACTTGTGCTCAAAAGCGAATGGGGATTTCCCCAGGAGGTAGGCGGCTGCGGCTGGCAGCGCGCCTAGCGGGAAATGCGGCAACCGGCGTTGAATTCAATAAATTTAAGAAATTTGATTGTTTGAGCATGGGAAAAGCCAAATTAAGCGAATTTAGCGTGTATACTGGAGGTAAGTATTTTGCAGATAGTAAGAAATGAAAATCAGTAAAGATAAACAGTAAAAATTACTAACTTCATATTTTGCTTAAAATTGCCAACAAAGTATCAGTGTTTAAAAAATAAGTATCTAGTGTGAAAAACTGAATGATTTACATTACAAAATTTTTTTATGCGTATAATGCAGTCAGCACAGCTGGTTTTATAAAAATGTTTTCAACGTCACTTTACAAGGCCAGAAAATAGCAAAAATACATCAGCTTCCGGGGCTCTTATTCGGTTCTTCCTCCACACCATTCGGCTAAATGTCTAGTGTTGCCCCCTCAGTACAAAACCCTAGCTACGCCACTGATCATCGCAAACCATCACTTACCTGCAGACTGCAGTTAACTCAAATCTGTCTCCATCTTGTAGCTCTCTCTCTCTCCACCAACTGTCTAGGATGGCGCAAACTGACTTAACTAGAGTCTACAGCCGCATCCCACATCCAGACTGCAGTATTTATATCAGTGGGTGAATACAAGATGGTGGCGTATCGTTACTTGATACACCACCCCCCCCCCCCCCCCCGGTTGAAGTGCTAATTTACAAGGGCCTGAAATGAAAACTGGTGGCGGGGGCGGCGGCAATTCTCAGATCCGCCACTGTTTTGAATAATGTCATTAAAATGATGCAAAGTTGATTGTGTAATTTATGATTTTAAAATGGAAAATTTAATATTAACGCACAATGCATTATGTAAATCTGGTAAGACCGAGTGCTGTAGCGAGGTGCTTTCTAGTTAATCTTGTAATAGTTTTACCAACAATTACCATGGGATCAAAATTTTCAAATCTATTGCGGTGACAGTGTTAGTAATCATTCCAATAGATCTCCGGATAAATATTATGTGTTACCCATGGCAGAACACAAGGCATCATAGCTGCAGAAAGAAAGTGGTGTCTGCAGAAAATATCCACCTCACCGCTAGTTCAATAATAATATTGATCCTACAGAACCTGTGTAAAGAGAGCCATATTGCCACAGCAGAATTATTTACATTACCTTTTCCTGACCACTTCTGTCTCTCGAAACATTTTTCTTCTAAAATTAGTGGCTGGTGAAACCCCCTCCCGGGCTCTCCCCGAGGTCATTGTCCCATGGGTTTTACTCACGCGTCCCACACTGCACTGACTCCACTGATACACAGTGCCAGTGGTTTGCCCATGACCAAAAGAGTTCTTCCGGGTTATGTGAATCTAGTTTTGCTTAGTTAAAAGGATGTTTTACGTGTGGTATCTAGCACACTGTCAGTGGTGCCCATGGTGGCACAATGCTTCTATGATATGTGAATATAATTTGGCGTATTTAAAAAGCTGTTTTGTACTTATGTATACAGAGTGCTCTTGATTAATTGATATTTCGTCTTACCAGGGTTTTGCGTTGTGTATGTGGCGCTTGGTCTTAGAAGAAGCGTCAGGTATTTATGTTGAACTGGAGTTCCTGGATGGTGTCCTAAACTTTGGCCAAGGATTTTTTGTTTTTGCTGTCTTTGGACTTGACACAAAACTGGTAGTTCTTCCATTCATGAGAAGGTATACTTGTTTAACTGCATTAGTTATTTAGTATTTATTATTTATTTATTAATAATATCTAGGTATGTTTGGTCAAGCATCATAAAAGTTTGCTATCAGGCACATTAAGGCTGTACAGATCAGGATTTTTTTCTGCCAAACAGATTCCGATCCAATCGGCTACAAATTGATTGGTGTACTGATCTGATTTAACCGAACCGATCGCTACAGATTTTTAACAATTTTATTTCTGGCTTACACAAACTTGTATGCTAATGAAAACATTGGAATACATTTTTTTACCCAAATAAAAGTAAAAATTTGTCCGTTATTAACCTTAGCCTACAAAATGTAAAACATGTAGGCCTAGCCTAAAGTAAAACAAAAGGTAACAAACGTGGAGAAACAGAATTTATTTATTGTCAGGGGCCTGGAAAAAATTGAAAATCTGCAGGTTTTGTTCGCCGAACCGATTTTTGCCGATCAGCCCAAAATCTGCCAAAATCTGTTTGGCTAAATCTGTTCGGTACAGCCTTAAGGCACATTGTAACTATGTGTATAATTTGTGATAGCTAAGTGTATACTGTATGCTGCGCTGACCTTCTTTGTGTGCTACCTAACCGTTACCGTGCTGAACTCATGATTTTTTTTTAAAATTAGTAATAATAAACTAACTGGTGTACTGAACAATTTAGCGAACCAAACTGTTCCGGGAAGTCTCCTCTGTTAGCATTGCGAGTATATTCCAATGTTTATTTTCTATTGCCGCAGATAGTCTGTGAAACCTTGGTTTTGATTGTATCTTGTTTTTAACGCCGAAGCTTGTTGATTCCTTGCCAGACTGTGGAACAATTCCTCCTCTCATTCCTCCATTTGGTTTGTATGCACTGACGAAGCGGCGAGTTGGCATGTGGAGGGCGAGCAATGTAAGGATGGATGGTTTGATATTCACCAAACAGTTTTTGTGACTTGGTGACTACTGGTCAGAAATCTGTTTTGGGAGTCATGCAGTACGTTAATTGACTTTTATTAACTGGGATCTGATTGGCCGACAACGATTTGGCAAAATTATGTTGAATATTATAGTATTGCTAGTCGACAGGCATGCAGCAGAACCATATGTGTTTTTGTGTTTGGTCACAAATTTCCGGAAAACCATGGATTCGATTATCAGTATTACAAAATGAGAGACCGCCAAATCTCGTCCTTCCTCCACTGCCAAACACACAAAATCCTCTTACCTCACTGGCAACCTTCTCTCCCATCTTTCAACTCCAGTATTCTCTTCCCCCCCCCCCCCCCCCCCCGCTCTCTCTCTCTCTCTCTCATTAACAAAATCACATAAGACAAGGAGTGTTTTAACTTTGTTGGTTTTGTACTTTTACCGTAAAAGAGCTACAAAAAGAACAACATAGGTTTACTAGAGTTTCTTAACTGTTGTGGTTCTGTCATAATCAACTAGTAATGTAAATTTTGTATTTATGTAGGTGGAGAAGGTTTTGGTATGGTGCAGAAACTGTTCATTTGCCAAAATGGGAGAATTTGGAACCTGATACGAGGCAAATTTGTGAGCAGTTTATGACTTATCATTACGAAAAATGTGTGCGGGATCTAGTCAGAGACCGTAGGTAAGCGCAAATCATTATTGTGTAGGCAATCATATATTAAATAACTCCAAAATGCTCATTTAGAAGCAATACAAAACCATTAAAGGGACATACTTTTCAAACAAGATTCCTATCAATACTTCTCAATACTTCACATCGAGTACGGTCAAAAGGACTTATTTATTTACTGTTAGTCAATCCCTTGCTCAAAATCCATTTTAAAATCGCTTTGTTTTCTTGCCGCACTGTAAAGAAGCTCGTCTTCACAATCAGATTTGAGAGGAGACCTCTGCTCAAAATATCAAAAACCTGAGGGTTTATCGTTTTCACAACGAACATTTTTTTTTCTAAGCGCACGCTAGCGCTCAATAGGCCTATACAGGCTTCCGTCTTCCAAACACTCTATCTCTACGAATAATGGACCAAAACGTTTGAAATTTGCGGCCCTTAACAAACAAGAACTGTATCTACAATCCTGCGAAAACAGATCCATGAATTTCCACTTCAATCATTTTCCACAGCATTTTGAAAAAGTCACCAAACTGACCGGCACTGCACGCTAATCTTCAATCGCCATTTTCACAACTCTGTAAAAATTGTAATTACTTTAATATTCTTTTACAGGCATAAAGCCTACCAGCTTAGCGTTGTTTAGGGAGTATTTTACTTCACATATTTGTAATTGAAAACCACAGCACTTGATGTTTTTATTCTAGCAATGGCCAAGTTATGTATGAAAACTTCGACTGTTATTTTTATTATTAGCGGCTGCAATAATATTTCACCTATTTACATGCGTTCTAGCATTCAGGGAATAAGCTGGTATATTTAACCTTTTTATTTTTAATTTAATTGGGCAACAGTTCAGCAAAAACTAGGTTTCTAAACACTACTGAACTCAGCAAACATTCCTTCGATTTTACCGGACATTATTTTTTTCAAAGTGTTTATCTTGTATTTATTTCAGAGCTCCGACCATAGTAACGATCTTCCTGCTATAAAAATCACGTTTGTATAAAGGTTTGAGCTAAACACTTTGATTCCCCCCCCCCTCC
>JAHWFP010036476.1:0-10118 GCA_023313725.1 Lithobius niger
AAACGTCGCAAAACGTTTCTCTTATAAGTACACCTTATCGGCTTTTTACCTATTTGTTACGAACTGTGATCCTCACCAAATATTTTGGCCTTTTAAATTGTCCGTTGGTATCCTCTGGTTCTTTTTTTTTTTCCGCGATTAAACAACTTGTCACTTTAATGGTGGAATAAGTTCACTTTCTGTTCACCTTGGAAACAAATAGGCAATGCTTATCATGCGTTTCTTTATTATTTTTCAACGATTTGGATTTTCACTGTTATTTTTGGTTCGGTATGAGGGAGGGGAGGGGGGTTTCGTACCATTATGTTGATAGAGGTTTCATCTGGTCTAATTTTTTTTGAAAGATAACTACTAAATAATATTGCACGTGACGCTCACTTCACGGAACTGTCAGCCAACTTCTCGGGAGTTTGTTTGTTGACGAATGACTCACTCGTTTATTATTTGCATGATTCACAGGTAAACAATATGGCCTGATAACTCACTTCTGATAAAAAAAAAACAGTTTGTTTCTGGAAAGCTCTGAACGTGTTCAAACATGCAGTTGCTTAACTAAAATTTAACGAAATCGCAAATTTTAATCAGAAGCAGAATGGGTGAAGTTTGGTGATATCGATGAAGTTTTGCTAAGTAAAGAGAAAATCGTAGCATAGCAAATGTCGGGTTAAAAAGGCCATTTATTATTTTTTTTACAAAGGGCATTTTGCGAAAGCTCAATGCTCCCCACCGCCTCCCCATTACTGTGCATACCACTGACGTTTATCGTGAAACACATAAAAAGAGGCATGTAATGTCTGCAGAAAGCAGACAAAGAACAAAATTGGCGGCCCATCTTAGATACAGTATGAACGAACTCAATTAGATGCCTAGTTGTGTTCTTCACTGTATTCTTCGTTTATGATGTTCTTCAATAAACGAAGAACATAATGAAGGAATGGCAAACTAGGCAAATAATTGAGCTATCTTCAGATCACGATTACTCGGTCACACGGCTGAGCTAGAGACGCTCTAAGTTTATTTTCTATACTTATTGGACTGAAACCTATAAGATTTTTGCTCATTGTTCCACAAGGTTTGGTGCTCAACTTATACGATTTCTGCCCAGCACTCTACCTCGAATTTGGGCACCCACCCCTAAAATATTTGAGGCAGGACGTAGGATATCATTTTCGAACTCGTGAGCTCCCTTGTCACCAAATTTCAAAGAAATCAGAATAAATAGCGCACGTTATATGTTGTTTCAGACTGACTGACACATAAAAAGAGACAAATCGAAACACAAAACCGAAACTCAGTCTAAGGCCTCGATTCGGTCGCTCGGCCAATCAAAATTCTTTTGGTTTTCCACTTCTGCAACAATAGATGGCGCTTAAAATACAACTGCAATGTGCAGAGGTTTAGGCCTTTTTTTTTTTTAAGAAGCAACTCCAGAATAAAAAAGTATGAACTTAAGAGTAAACAAGGGTAGTTACACTTATTTATCACCATAGGCCTTTTTTAAATATTATAAATTACACTTACTTATTAAATCTCCTTTTTAACTCTCGTAAAATTATACTTATTTACAAATAGGCCTTTTTTTTTACTCTCGTAAGTTGCACTCATTTTTTAATAGGCCTTTTTTTAACTCTTGTAAATCACATTCATTATTTAATAAGCCTTTTCTTAACTCTCGTAAATTACACTCATTTTTGAATAGGCGCCTTTTTTAACTCTCGTAAATTACACTTATTCATGAATAGGCATTTTTTAACTCTCGTAAATTATACTTATTTATGAATAGGCTTTTTTTAACTCGTAAATTATACTTACTTATAAATAGGCCTTTTTAAACTCGTAAATTATACTTATTTATGAATAGGCCTTTTTTAACTCTTGTAAATACCGTTGTGTGTAAATTACGAAAAATCAACGTTCAAAACACGCTAGGCAAAATTTTCGAAGAATATAAGAATGTAGATATAGTTAGGCACAGCAACTTGTTCTTTTTCCTCGGGTTGTGGTATTTTATTTTTGGAAAGCTTCTTTTGCGTGCTGTCGTTTCTCTCCCGTCAGTGTACGCGGCTGATTTTGATATTCGCGCTCAGACCACTGATCTACAAGTATAAGATCAGTGGTCTGAGCGCCAAATTCAAAATCAGCCTCCTACACTGACAAGTAGAGAGAGACATCAGAACGAAAAAGAAGCTTTTCATAACCAAAATACCGCAGCCTGAAGAAAAAGAACGCAGTTGGCGGCGCCCAAGTCCACCGGTTCTTATACGTTCTTCGAAAATATGCCGAACTACTAAACTGTTGACTTGAACTTTTATTTTACGTAATTTGCTCGCAATGTTGTCCTGCAGTAGTAAAAAGTAAAAATACGCATTCTATTTATAGAAGTTTATACAATGGAAAGAAAACAAATAATTGAGATTTGCCAATTTTAGTAACATTTCTTGTCAATAGATGGCGCTGTTAGCTAAGTGTGTTAAATGCATTAATGGTCATCGTGGCTGAGCGGTGAGAGAGCTCTGGTTGCTGCTGGAGGTTAGCGGATCTGGTCGAACCCCTGGAAAGGGGATCTTGGCAAAGTCCCTGCCAGGATTGCCGACCAGGGTAGTGTGGGAGACTAACATACTCTGTCAGCAGCTATGGGAACTATTCTGGCCAATTCTGGCCAATCTTTCGGTCCCTACGATGAACGGAGGTTTCCCGGATCGAATCCCTTGGTTGGCACCTTCTGTTACCAGATATTTCTTCTTCTCTAAAAAGTCTGATAATGTTCAAAATTGAGCCGGTTCAGCCAAACGAGCATTAAATTGCTTCGGCTGACTTAAAGGGCAATTACATCCATTTTGACATGCATGTTTGACTTTTGGATCACTTACACAATAACTAAACACAAGAATTGCGGTGAGAATACGTTACTTACGTCTGATATAACAATTTAATTACTGCATCACCAAAACACGACACGGAGATCGCCATTGTTTTGCTGGAACACGCAGAAATTAATGCCGACAGATGTCACTTTTCGATTTCGACTCGCAGCCGATTGAGATAGCTGTATTGACTGTGAGGAGCTCAAGCGTCTGGCGGCCTTAGCTGGCCGGCAGTGTAGTGTCAGACGCTTGAGCTCCCTACAGCTATCTGAATCGGCTGCGAGTTGAAAACGAAGAGATCCGTCTGTCGGCAATAATTTCTGCGCGTTCCAGCAAAACAATGGCGATGTCCGTGTCGTGTTTTGGTGATGCAGTAATTAAATTGTTATATCGGACGTAAGTAACGTATTCTTACCGTAATGTGTGTTTAGTTAATAGTGTAAGTGATCCAGAAGTCAAATATGCATGTCAAAGTGGATGTAATTGCCCTTTAAGGCTCGACAGAAATAAAATAAAAAATAAAAACTTGTTTGCGTATATTTTTTTTTCCCTAAAAAGAACAGACATTTGAATAAAAAAGGAAAAATATATAACACCTGAAAAATGGGCTAGTTATTAACAACAGCATCTATTGGAAAGAAACAGTACTAAATTTGGTAAATGTCAAAGTTTATTTTTTTTTTATAAAATGCTTTATATGCAACGGAATTTAACTGTTTGTTGTTTTTGTTTTTGTATTTGCGCTCTAAAAAAGCACTTTTTTTTATATATGTATTTCCCAGCTTCTATCAGAGATGGTGCTACTAAATTTTCAAACGTTTCCTAATTTTTTTTTCTCTTCATACGGGCGTTATAAAATAAAGTATTTTCACACGCACGAAAGTGAAAGGGCAAGATTTAGCACTATACTTTAGCTTTAGTATAGATTTCACAATTTGTGGGTTTACAGGTTAGATAAATAATAACAGGCCCCTTAGAATTTGCATGCAAGCGAAGGAAAAAAAATCTAAGGAAATCCGATTAGAATCATTTGATTATAAACTTCCTTTGTGTAAAACGGATGACGAGTTTAAAACCACAAAACTCGACCTACGCGTGTTTACGTTATTTATCTATAGGCAGGTTCCGTTATCCGCTGCCCTTGTGCTGAAAACTATAGCTGCAGTTGATACTGGAATTTAGCGCGACAAGAAAATGTCTAATCAAGTTGTTGGGTGATCCGAGAGCACGGTTTGATTATTAAGATTTTGTAAGCAGGAAATCCGGCGGCGAAAGAACGCAACACTCACGTAAAAACGCATTTTTTAAGGGCCCGTTTACGCAGCGACTCGCCTTTGAATTCTCGCGGCTAGAACTCAATCGCGATGGCAAAGGTGACATTGCCATGGTAACAACCCCAAATGGATTAGCTGTAATCCGACATCGTTTGAGTAAATACTTGCAGTCCTATAATCCGTGCCAATAATACAAAGAATTCCTCATGGCGAAACAGTTTTCCCAAACGCTTCTGAACTCACGTTATTTGCTGTTTTCGTTGCGAGGCGGCAGACATAAAACCGCCGCCATGTTGGAATTTGAGGTGATTTCTAGCTTCTAGCTTTGAGAATGCAAAAGCGAGTGGTTGCGTACTAAACGTGCCCTTAGAGGTTTTTTTCCCTGAAAAACAATAGAATTGGCTGAGTAGAATTATTTCAAAACATTAGTGTTTATTAAGCCTGAACCGATATTTGCTGGATTGGTGTCGGTCGGTGTCGGCACCTTTCGTAGAAATATCGGTAACTCGGGAACCGTTCGAGATGACGACATGCGGTTCACGGCGTTTTGCTCAGGAAATCACTGAGTATCTATCTAGCAATCTTTTAACTGTGTCTTGTTATTTAAAAAAAAAAAATTCATTTTAATAATTATTGGACTTTTTCAGAAAACTACATCATTGATGAAAAATTGGGGATACAATTTTGGATATCGGCGTCGGTATCGGTAATGGGCAAATTTTGTAAACTGGTTCGGTATCGGATCGGTAAAGAGGGTAACGGTGTAGTCTTAGTGTATACTGTATAGTGTTGTATACGTCAAATGCGTTTAAAATAAAACAGCAGCCTTCAATTTGCAACTCTTTATAAACCCATTCTTAAAACACACATAACGATAAAGGTGCGTTTATCATAAACAGTTGTTTTTTTTTTTTTTTGCGACGCTTATATTCAATTGAAAACTGTACAACGAAAATGTTTACGTTTATCGTGCGTGGTAAAATAAACACCGCTGTTTTATTGTAAACAGTTTTGTCGTATACGTGTTTTAAGCATGTCTTTTTTATAAACTGATGGAAATTAAACGCTAGCGTTTTATTTCAAAAGTGTTCGTTCACGCCTGCAAAACGATAAACCACGCCCCAAGGCTGTTTGCCGTGACGCGCGTATCACATGATTGGGCTAGTCCAATCAGACGGACAAACCTCAGCTATTCTCGTTCGTCATTGGCTAACTCATGATGACATCACGGCAAACAGCCGTGGCTCGTGATATAACCTACTTCGAGGTTTCTTCTCAGCACGTGACTATACTGGTTTTTAACTTGGCTTACCACTTTTGCACGTCAATTTGGTACTTTTGTAGTTCGATTTAACGCTTTTGCCTGAATTTAACGTTAGTGGATTTCAAATTAACACCCTACGGCTTTCGATTTACAGTAACACACTTGGACTTGAATTTACCACTTACGCACTTGAAATTAAAGTATTGAAATAACTCATTTGTTTTATTCTTCGTAAAGAATGCTACAATTATATTAAACTTACATACAGAAATTTATACCATAATTAATTGCTACAGTAAGTAATTTCGCTAAGACGCTCCCTACAGGGCAGTGACACGGCGTAGTATTATTGTGTATAACTCTATGGTGGAGCCAGTAACTGGGTTAGCTGCAAGGAGCACTCTGGAGGGAGAAATGAAGATCGTCTTATGGAAGCCAATGCTATTAGACTGGATTTCTTAAGCCTATAACGCGCGATTTTTGTTGTTGGAGAAAACAACGTTCTTTTAAGCCTAAGAAATCCGCTCTCAAAGCACTGCCTTGACTATAGAAGTGCCGTTTTTCCCGTTACATTTGAATCTAGTGCACCTTGTAGCTATTACCTCCAAATCGTATCTCGTAGCCAATATGACGTCACTTGACACTGCTCTATACTCTACGTCTTAGCAAAAATACATTACTGTAGCAACTAGTTCAAATATCTCTATGTGAATTTAATATAATTTCAGCATTCTTTACGAAGAATAAAAAAAAACTAGTTTATTCAATCCTTCAATTTCAAGTGCATAAGTGTTAAATTCAAGTGCAAGTGTGTTAAATCCAAAGCCGTAGAGTGTTAATTTGAAATCCACTAACGTTAAATTGAAGTGTACAAAAGTGTTAAATCCAAGTGAAAAAGTGGCAAATTGAAGCACAAAAGCTTGAAACCAAAGTCCAAAAACCTGTAAAAAGCTTTTCAGTTTAAAATATCTGAAAATATCAGATGTGTTTATTTTAGAATACATTGTTTTAAAGTGCAGCAAAATCGGAACATCAGTGGTCTAATTTAAAATTCGGCCGTCGTCAAATTCTTACCTTCGCATGCAAGATTTACGACGCAATTATCCATGGAATGAGGAACGCACCAATGCCTTTTTTTCTTTGGTTGTTTTCAGATGGCACACCTCCTTCTATCTGCAGCTGTGTAGGAGTTTTGTTGATGCTGCTTCGTTTCTGGTAGGTGTTTACACTGAAAATACAAACAGAGGACTGGGATTGCTTGCTGAGGTTGTTAGACAAAGTGGGATCAATTGAAACATTCACGTTTATATTCCACCCATTGTCATAAGGTACACTCAGGGTGAGAAGCTGCAAATTTTGCTTCCTCGCTCCCGGCAAGTCGATTTAACATCACAAAAAACTTATTTCACCAAATCAATGCTTACGGTGTGGATATCCAGTTGAGGTCTAAACTAGCCCCGGATTAGCTTAATCCTGGATCTAATTAACCCTCGACCTGGGAGTTAGTGTACTGGAGAAAAAAGTTGGTGATATCCATGTTGGACTAAGTTGGGGTTTTGTTAGCTTTTTACTCCTTAGACCTCGACCTTTAGGCTAAATTAGCCCTCGATATACTTATGTTAAAATGTTGTTAAAGCTCAGGAATAACGCTAATCCTGGATGGATATCACCGCTTTTTACATCTTGGGGTTAACTACTCAGTATTAAGTCAGTCCTCGACCTACAGGCAAAATTTTGCTTTGCCCTCAACTTATTTCGTGATGGATATCACCATTTTTCCTTATTACCGAGCTTAACCCAAGGATTAAGTTTAAACCTCAACTGGATATCCCCACCGTTAGAGGCGTTAATTTACTGGCACGCGCGAGAACTGGTGTGGAATTGGGAGGCTAGACATGCAATTTCTAACACTGTCGGCCTTGGCCTGATCAAAGCTCCTTCCTCGAACGCATCAAGCTCTTTTGAATGCTACTGCTTGTGAACTGAAACATGCTTGGACTATAGTTTGTTCGACATTATGTTTGCAGGAAACTGAGTGTGTGACGTGACGTTTCCTCGAACTACGAGCGCAAAAACATGCGGCTATAGCAATTGTATACTCTACACACTTACTGTCAGAGTGTGCGAGTGGAATATTTACATGTTTTTGCACTTGTATGTGGAAGAAAACTTATCGCCATACAGTCAGTTCTCTGCAAACATAATGTGGAACAAACTACAAGTGCAGTGCAAGTAATATTAGGTAATTATTGAAAGCTAGAGGAAGCCCGTGCTATGCACGGGGCCGGCCATGAATTAAGTTTACGGACACGCTTTTCCCGACACTTTTTCCCGGCACTCTTCCCGACATTTTTCAGATTGAACCTGTTCGCCGACGTTCGTGCCCGGTCTTGATCGACCAGTCCCGCCTGGCTGCTCTTTCACAAGGCCCGTAGAATGGAAGAGTCCACTTGCAATACGGGCGTGAGGAGAGGGAAAGTGATTGTACGGCCTTTTACTGTTTTTTCTTATCGGCTCTTTCTTATCAGCTCAGCCGGCATCCAGCATTATTATGTAAATAGCTACTTTTCGTACTACGGACTTAAGCCTAATCCTAATCCTAATTCTAATACCTGTCGAATCCTTTCCTCGTTACGGTTCTAAAAATCATAATGAAAACCCGCGCCGACGCTTATTTATTTTTAAGAAGAATAATTAAAACATTCTAAAATGCTACCCACAGCCATAGTGAGGCCGACGCCATACTGCAAGATGAAAGCGCAACACGAAAACCCTATTTCGACCACAACATTAGTAAACGTAAATTATTTCTGGCCGGACAAGATTTTGGTTTCGGTTTCTGATGTTATGTATTTAGCCGCAGCAAGCGAGGCACATAATTTGGACAAAAATTACCTTTGTTTTCGTGAACAGCGACCTTGATTTACCCTAATTTTCAGGCTTTACGAAAAAAAACGAAAAGAAATTTTTTGTTAAAATCAAGGTCGGTGTTCACGAAAATTATGGTCATTTTTTTTTTTTATCAAATACCTGCCTCGCTTGCGCTACCGTGCTCGCCGCGGGTAAAAAAAATAACAACAGAAACCGCAACCAAAAAACTTGTCCGGGCAGAGATAATTTCCGTTTACTAGTGTTCTGGTCGAAATCAGGTTTTGTTGTTGTGCTCTCAACTCGCAGTATGGCGTCGGCCTCACATGGCTGTCAGTAGCGTTTTAATATTTTTTATAATTTTTTTTTATAAATAAATAAGCGTTTGCGCAGGTTTACGTTATGATTATCTGAACCATAACGACGAAAAGATTCGGCAGGTAGGTGAATTAAGTCAATAGCGTGAAAAGATAGCTATTGTATATAATTACCTAACATTTATCACACATATTTATCTTATAAAAAGTTACACAGCACAATTTTTACATATGTTTTTCACATAGTAAAGACAGACACTTCATTCGCCGACTGGCCACATGGGGTCGCGACGCAGAACGAGTGGTGGGCCACAAGGTGGAATTATCTTAGATGAGATATTCAAAAAATACTGCCAGAATTCCCCAAAAATGCTACACTAGCGCATTACACGAATTTTTTTTTTAAATGCTACCAAAATATGCTACATGTCTAAAGATTAACGAGGAAATACTGTAATTTTATTCAAGTCTGGGTTGGAGAGTACTGAAATCGGCCGCCGTCACTAGGTCGCAGGCAAGATTAGATTAGTGTGGAACTAATCTTGGCACAGTCAAAGATAAAAGTGCGTTGGTGCGAACCACGTTCGAGAGTATGCTAAACGAACGAATGTATGGTGTGCAATAGCCGTCAAAATGTATACTGCGCGGTTGTGGGAACGTAACAATTTGATTGAACAAATTTGACGTTGATGTCGCACCAATTATTTTTGCTCACTCAAACGAATTTACGGTTTTCCCGTACGTTTCTTTTCCTGCAGCTGCACAAGTTTACTAAATGCCTACAGCCCTAACCAGACTAGCTGCTCGCTGCTGCACGGCGTCGCAGTATGGTGTAAAAAAGACTTCAATATGTGTCATTAAACTCAACACCAACCATACGATTGTAGCAATATTGACCTTGTAGGCGCGTAGTAACGCATCGCTTCGCACGAAATTTTCTTCTGTCTGGAGAGGGCTTACGTCACACATACGTCACTAGCACTGGATGGCCAAAAGAAACGGCGAAAAACGAGCACGGTGTAAAACCAACGTCAGTAGTATTAATCAATATACACTAAAGCTATCCCGTTCATCTACCTGCAGTTTGACGTTAATCGCGAACCATACTCTTGTTTCGCTAAATTGCTAGATGGAAAAGAAACGTAGCCTATACAGTACGCACAATACACGCAAGTAAATTGAGTCGTCTGGAGACTGCAACGACGGTTGGTTGTTTATTTACTCTTAAAAGCAAAAATGACAGTTAACGGGGTGTCTACCATTCAGGAACGTCAGGAAATTAATTAGTAGGTCAGGATGGTGAGGAAAAAGTCAGGAAATTGGAAGTTAGGTCAGCAATTTGTAAATCAATTTCAAACCACAGATTTCACGTGTAAGTGAGGACGATATTATTTTTTCTTAAATAAACTAATGTTGCCTAAAATTTAAATATTTGGAACTACACTTTTGGTAACACACAGTATCTGTTAATTTTGAATCGGCATTTTTTTTTTTTTGTTATAGCCTTAGTAGGAAAAGTAAGCCTAGCTGA
>JAHWFP010036476.1:21503-43505 GCA_023313725.1 Lithobius niger
GGGGGGGGGGGGGGAAGTGAGCGGTTACCATTAAGCACACGATTACGCATTAACTGAACCTAAAAGAGAACAAACAAACAAGCACGGAAGCCGGGTACGTGTTCAACTACGTATAGCAAAGAGGAGAGAGGGAAGAAAACCAAGAGGAGAGGGAGAGGACGGGATAAAAGGAGGAGGGGAGAGGGGAGGGAGAGGATGGGCGGAAAGGGGGAGTGTTACACAAACTAAAATCGACTGTTGCAGTGAACGATCAGGCAGCACCGAGCAAATACTGGGAAACAACCACGGGTCAAACAAATCCCCGGGAAAAGCCGGGTACGATGCTAGTAAATAAATATAAATGAATAGATGAACTTTTGTTAATGTAACAAACCACGAATTAATAAATTTAACGTAAATGTAATTATAGGTTATGATGGGGAGAAAAAGCACCAAAATTGTTATAAAATAGTGTAAAACCAATAGAGTGTACATTTATGCACTGAAATGTGACGTTTCGAGTTGTGTACAACTCTTTTTCAAGCATAATTTATTTTAGGCATATCAGGAAAATATGCTCAGAACTAGACATAATAGAAAATATCCTCAGTAGTTAGGTTAAGTTGGGTGATCTGCCTTGACTCGAATTTCACTAGGCAGGCTAAGAAAATGACTTTTAATATTATTTGGTTGAAAAAAAATTTTGTCGTGTTTTTTGTTTTCGTATTGTCATTATATGTTACGTTAGCTTAGGTCAGTTGCCTTGGCTCGAATTTTACTAGGCAGGATCCCATAATATGAGAGTTTCACTATGGCGACTATCGTACCGTTTTTTTTTTTCTGAGTCCTTTTTTTTCCTGCAAAAGTTTCTTTTCCTTCGTTTATTTTGTTTTCCCTGTTTTTTTTCCATGGCTTTCTTTCCCATGTGTTTTTTCCAGATCTTTTCCCCCATGACTTTTTTTTTTTTGTAGAATCTATTTGTCGTCGGTTCTCAACGTATGCTAAAACGACACTCCAACTTCAGACTACTTAGCACGGAGCACAACCTGATCCCCGCCCATTAAGACACACCTTCAACTTCCGCCAAGGAGTGGAGGTTGTGCGGACTGCTAACTAATTTTGAGCGTTGCGTCACGACTTTACTACACTACAGGTTGGATCTATGGTGAAAAGAAGCGTACATAAATAAATTGTACAACATGGCCGCCGAAAACGACGTAGATTCTGTGAACTGTCCTGTTGCCGCTTTCAAACGGTTGGTCAGTGTTGTTGCTGATAAAATCAATAGAGCAGAGACACGACCTAGTATTACTGTATATAACTCTATGCTGGAGCCTTAATGGTTTAGCTGCAAGGGGCACTGCAGAGAGAAACAGAAGGGCGTCATACTGAAGCCGATGCTGTGAAGAGTGATTTCTTAGACCTAAAACACGCGATTTTTGTTGTTGGAGAAAACAACGTTATTTTAAGCCTAAGAAATCCGCTCTTCCGTTGTTTTTCCCTCCATTTTTATGTAGTGCACCTTGTAGTTATGCCCTCCAAAACCCATACTGGTGCCAATATGGCGGCAAATGTCACTCACTGCTCTATAGGGCAGTGACACAACGTAGTATTATTGTGTCTAACTCTATGGTGGAGCCAGTAGCTGGGTTAGCTGCAAGGAGCACTGAATGGAGAAAGGAAGATCGCCTTATTTGAAGCCAATGCTATTGGACTGGATTTGTTAAGCCTATAACGCGCGATTTTTGTTGTTGGAGAAAGCAGCGTTTTTTTAAGCCTAAGAAAGCCGCTCTCAAAGCACTGTCTTGACTAGAAGTGCCGTTTTTCCCGTTACATATTAATCTAGTGCACCTTGTAGATAAACTCCAAATGGTGTCTCGTAGCCAATATGACGTCACTTGACGCTGCTCTATGCTAGAAATCTTATCTTTTCACTTAAAGCAACCCGCCGCAACGCGAAAAAAATGACAGGAAACGTTAATGGATGGGAAGAGGCAATGTGGCGCCAATTCAATCTGATATCTTTTAAGGTGCGATTGATCTTAATAGATGATAATGTTTGCAACAAGGGATAGAGTTCGAAAAGTATTGTTATTGTTAGGTTATCTAGGCTATTCAGTATGATTAGTCGTCTTACAATCTACATTCTTAGCAGAGTGCGTCACAGTTCTAAATTAAACCAAGGGGCAATGGCAAGCAGGGATTGGTAATGTTTTCGGGAGTTTGGGAGCGTAGATAGATATACCTCCTAGAAATGCTAGGGAGAGAATTAGGACATGGTTCTATATGTGGTACAGGCCGGATCTTGGATGAAAAATACCATACGCGACTAGGGTGGACAATATGGCTGCCGAAAACCCCACTGATGCAATTGATTTGTTCTGTTGCCGCATTCTATTAACCGAGGGCGACACTGCCAGTACAAAATGCCAAAGCTTCTTCCCTTGCAACATTTTCTGGATACACGAGCTTGTCTTTTTTTTTTCCAAGCACAGAGCATCTGTGGTTGAGTGATAACTTTAAAAACTATTTAAAAATGCATTTATTAATGATACAAATTTGTGTCGCAAGTCTGCGTAAAAATTAAAATTATTACTATTTTGAAAACCGCCACTATAGCTGCCAATAGATGTCGCGACTCACCGTGCAAAGATGCGATTAGCTTGGCCAATTCCCGAACAGACCTCGAAGAAATGGGCTCTGCGGCCATTTTGTCTACCACCTTAATATCGTTGTAGGTCAGGCCGGATAGATTGCTTGCTGACCATGATTAGGCCTACTTCACGTAATCACACCCTAGAGGGCGCCAGGGGCTCAACTCTTAATTTTTCCTTAATTCGCGCCGTAGGAAATAAATTACTTCTCGCATTTAGGCCAACATGACCTCCCTATAGGTACTGTAGAATGGGGTGACTTTGAACTTCAGGTTCAATTTGGTCAAAAAACGGAAAAGTATACCACCTTATTCCCAACAGCCACAAATGTGGTATTTTGAAAGTTGAAGAAAACGTCTGATGATCGACCACCATCTTCACATGATGGCTGGGTAAGAGATGTGCTGTCAGAAATTATACCTTTTAGCATATAAAAAAAAAAAAAAAACGAGATAAAGCGGTACCAAATTATGCTTCCAAAAGTGTAGGTGCTACTTTTGATTGCAGGGGCGGTGGGGTTACTGTCGTTGTTTGATGAGCACCCAGCGATAACCAAGGTGCCAGGAGGACAGAGGGACAATTTGGCTAAATAAATCCCATCGGTAAATCTTAGGATCTTTTACATGCCTCAATCAACATGAGCATGAGACATCACAGGGACCTTCTTTCCCGAAAATGCCAAGGGGTGGCTGAGGGTGGTCTCGAGCCCGGGATCTCTGGCATTTGAGGCGGTCATGCTAACCATCAGGCCGCCTTGCTTTATTCAGGGGCGGTTTATGCTATGGGCAGTACGAAATCGTCCCTAATGCCAGTCATGACCAGAGTGACGACATGAAAATTGATTTTCTAAAAACCAACGTGGTGGGCATGGATAGGACAGTATTGGCTTGCCCAATGTAACCCCAAGGTCAAGGTACAAGTACGAAAACGGAGTGAATTTAGACGTACCATAAAGTGACTCGAAATTCTAAAACCTCGTCTAAAAAGCAATAGGCTGTATAGCTTTTTTTAAGGTTTCTTTTAGGTGTTCTTTTCGATAATCAGTACTCAAATTAAGATAAGGGGTATGCCCCTACCTTTGTAACCAATTTATGTGAATATTTTTTAATGTATTTTTGAAAGAAATTTGTAATTATCAAGTAATGTAAGTCGCTAATTTTTTTTATTAATTTAAAAAAAAAATCCTCAATGTGTCCAATGTTCCGTAGGCTAATTGCATAAATACATAGGCCTAATTACGTAAATATTGGCTGAATTATACAACTAGCCTATTCAAATGAATATTGGCCTATAATCACATAAATAATGGAATTAGGTAAATATAGCCCTAATTACGTAAATAGAGGCCTAATTAGGCCAAATTACATATAGACCTAATTACACAATTAGAGGCGTAATCACATAAATAGGCCTCAATCGCATAATTATATACGCCTAATTACGTAAATATAGTATTAATTACACAATTATAGGCCTAATCCCATAAATATAGGAATTACGTAAATAGTGCCATCCAGTAAAATGCCAACATGTGTACGGAAAAATATTCCAGATATTAAAAGGACTTATCTGTCAGTATTTTCGTGCATCCCACGCGAAATAGCTTTTGCAACATTTCCATACGGTGACTAATCGTTTGAGTAAAAAAGAGAGAACAAGAAAACATATTAAGTAATAGTTATTGGTTAAAAACTATTGGTTATCGCTTTTTAAACCACGGCTGCGATGATTTGCATGTCGAGCGGCCAAATCATCGCAGCCGTGGTTTAAAAAGCGATAACCAATAGTTCTTAATAAATAACATATTTATATCACGGTTGGGACGTCAAGCTAACTCGTATTTAATTAAAACGTGTTTGTGTTTTGTGTAAAATTTCTCAAAAAGACTAAAGGTCATTCCATTTTACTTTACTGAGGGTGGAGTGGTTGGTAGACCAACGAGTCGTTTGTGTCCGTTTGTGGGGGAGTGGGCAGGAAGGATACGCAGTGTCGTTACGCCGTATTTCACGCTAGCCTGGTCGCTTGTGTTTTCGAAGCTTTTCGGAGTGATAGAACTTCGATAAAAGGCTGCAGGGATAGAATGACATTCTGGGAAGGTATGTAATTCATTTTGAGCGTTTGTAGTTTAAGAATTATTTAAAAATTAGGTAATAGGGTAGCGGTATGAATGCAGGTCATTGCATTTTAGTTTGTGGAGGGAGGGGAGGGGGAGTTAACGCAGCGTGAATGGCTTAGATATTGGCCAGACGTATAAGAGTTTGCAGGGATGGGATTTCATTCCTTTTAAGTAACTAAGGTTTGGGCGTTTTTATTGCGTTACGTTTTTTTTTTTCACGATGTATTTGGTCGCTGGTGTGTGTTCCCGGTCGCGTGATCCGGAAGTGTCAAAAGTGTGGGTTATTGGCAAAAGTGTGGGTTATCGGCAAAAGTGTGAGGTAACTTGATAACCCACATTTTTTGCGATGTCGCACACTTCCGGTGTTGGTTAACGGGATTTAACCAACGGAAATTTAGCATGGCGTTGAGTTAGCGTGACGTCACAACTGTGGTATAACGTTTATGAATCTATAGGTGAAAAGCTTATCCAGATCTGAATGGGGTTTGAATTTCAGCCTGTGGGCGTTACTCTAAGAAAAAGTGTCCGCTTTTAGCTTATGGCTCTTAGGGCGCGTTTACGCAGCGACTCACCTTTGCATTCTCGCAATCGCGATGGCAAAGGTGAAATTGCCATGGTAACAACGCTAAGAGGATTAGCTAAATCCGACATCTTTTCAGTAAATACTTGCAGTCTTATAATCCGTGCCAATAATATAAAGAATTCCTCATGACGAAACAATTTTCCCAAACGCTTCTGAACTCACGTTATTTGCCTTTTTCGTTGCGAGGCGGTAGACATAAAACCGCCGCCATGTTGGAACTTGAGGCGATTTCTAGCTTCTAGCTGCGAGAATGCAAAAGCGAGTGGTTGCGTAACGTGCCCTTAAGGGTGCGTTTACGCAACGACTCGCTTTTGCACTCTCGCAGCTAGAATTTAATCGTGATGGTAAAGGCGCCGTTGTCATGGTAACAACGCTAACTGGGTTAGTTAGCTACCTGGGTTAACTTAATCCGACATCGTTTTAATAAATACTTAAGTCTTGTAATCCGTGGCAATAAGATAAAGAATTTCTCCCGACGACACAATTTTCCCAGTCTCTTCTGAACTCATATTATTGACTGTTTTCGTTGCGAACCGACAGAGATAAAATCGCCGCCATGTTGGAATTTCAGATTATTTTTAGCTTTTGGCTGTTAGTGTGCAAAGGCGAGTCGTTGCGTAAACGCGTCCTTAGAGAGCAAACTTCAACATCGCAAGAAGGAAATAATTGATTAACTAATTTTTTAGTGATGCTTGGTGCGGAACTAATGTATGTCTGTCTGTCATCATGCGCGTCGACATGATAACTTTTGAACCCATTGTCCGATTCTTCTGAAATTTTGCATATATACATTCTACACCTTATTGTAGATTAAAGTTCGAAGATAAATAAAATTTGTTAAGGGTTTTTTTGCTGGGGGGGGAGGGGGATATTGACTTTCAAAGATCAAAATTAATCTGACGTTCGTGCCTTGATACGAGCTATTCATGGAAATTAATCACACATTAATGGACCATTAAAAAACTTTGACACACAAAATTACATCTAAAGGAATTAAAAAGGTGTCATTAATTAGCTCTAGTAATTAGTTAGACTAGCCACTACGCTCGCTCTGTTGGCGTCATCTCGATTCGCTCGAGGCGGTTTGCATGAACAAACTATGACGTCATGAACAAACATCATGAAGGTAAAAAAAAATTGTTATTTTTGCAGGTTTTTTCGCGTATTTTAGGGTGATAATATCGAGTTACAGCGTTGAAAATAGGCCTATACTGAGCGCAATTTTAATTATCTTTCTTTGGTCCTATTCCCATATTTGTTGGTGCCTTGGTTCAACAACACAAACACACACGTACATCATATGTTTTTAATTATGTAGATTATTTACATTAATAACACCAAAAAGCATTTAAAAGGACGGGAAAGCCAAAGGCTCACAAGAAATAACTAAATACATATGCAAACCTATTTCGAACCCAGGACCTTTGAAAAGCCAGGACCGCAGTCTGGCTCAGCGGTAGAACCTCGGTCTTTGATTTCAAAGGTCCTGGTTTCGATTCCCCACTCAGGCAGTCTGACATATAAGTCCAAAAGGCAACGTAAATAGGTTTGCATCTGTACTTAGTTAAGCATTTAAAAGCTGTAATCTAAAAATTCTAAAATACACTACATAAATTTACCCAATACTACACCAACCTTAAGAATTTTTATGGTGCATTTTGTTTTTAAATTTGCGAAATTGTGTTACATGCAATAAACTATTTTATTCAGGCCTAGAATTAAATTTTAAAAAAATTCGAATTGCTCACTTCGGCCCGACTATAAGCTGCTATGTCCCGTTTCGAAAAATCCCGTTTCGCAAAGTAATTTTCTTTCAAATTACTTAACTCACTCGCACTGCCGTGCTCGCTGCGGCTAAACGCATAACATCAGAAGTCTCAAATAACCGTATATTCCTTCCAATTAGGAATACATTTTTAAACTTTTCCAATGTTTAAAGATTTTGATTCTGCGAAACGGGATTCAGCGAAACGGAAAATCACCCTACAAACAGCTGGGGGGAGGGGGGGATGTCTAGGATACGGCTGTAAAATCTCCTAGCAGGTCCGGAAGATATATATTTTTCTTTGGTTATTTCATTCCATAAAGAAAATTACGTGGAAAGCAGCATTTAGTTATACGATTAAAAATTCATGAGATGCGTTAACGAATAGGCTAAGTCCTAATACAGTACTATAACAGTAATAATAGCATTAAGTAATATTGTAACATGCACACAAAAAGTATAGTCAAAGATGTTCGAATAGCTGTTATGCGACGCATGCAGACACCATTCATCAGCTTGCCTATAGCAGTAAGATTTCACGTAGGCTAAACACTACGGCACATTGTGGTATCTTGAAACCGTGCAGGACAGCTTACGCGTGGTCCTTTTCATTTTTTGAATTCGGTTCAGTTAAACCTTACCTTAACATAAAACGAGTTCGTTTTTGTTTTCTAATTCGTAATACTTCAGCACATCAAGCTATTTTTACTCTTTTTTTCAACGTAGACGAACACTAAATTCCCGCTCGCTGAGCTCGCTCACTCAGCGTAAATCCTTCCGTTGGTAATTTGACTACTAGCTTTATTAGTCATTACAGTACAGAAAGCCAAATGGGCAACGGAAATTGTATTTTTTAAAACGAGGATCGAGCAGCGTTTGCGTTCAACATTCGTGTGTGGCTGATCTTGTGACCTCGATAAGCCTTGCCACGTTTTTTTACCCATTATTTTTTTCGTAGTGTCCTTTTTTTTTTTTTATTGTTCTTTAATTTAAAGTCAAGATTTTCTTACCTGTTGTCGTAAGGCACAGAAGTGGGAGGGTGGAGATTTTCTTTCTTTTGATTTTTTCAACGTATGCTGAACACGAGTGTACACGGCTTGACGCGGTTCAAATAAATCCAAAACACAGCTCTAAATGAATTTATAAGCCTACTTTCGTATCAGCGCGAAGCACGTGAAATGGCTATACACACTATACTCGACCGACAGGCCAGCATAGAGCGCCACCTCGTTTATGGAAGTGATAACAGTCGATTGACGTCACATGCTCGTGATTCCGACGAGGAAGTTTGATTTATTATTTTTTTTTTTAAAAATGGCGGTCAGAATCCACGCTGAAGCAGCTGATAGGCCTACTACGATTTTGCGTCAACGCACGTGCAAACTCATGTAGGCTACAGTTGATATGAAAAAAAAAAGGTGGTAATCATTTCTGTTTAAATATCTCGTAGTTTTCGTTTTGTATGTTAGTAAAGTGGACGCCATTAAATGTTAGAATTAAAGTTTTCACTTCCTCTCATCACAACAAAAGTTTTGTTTTTTTATAAATTACCACAAAAGAGTGAATTTTTTAAAAAATGAGAATAGGCCCTACTTGACTTTAGAATGAACGCGGCAGAAAAATTGAATTGTTACCCAAGCAGATCTACACGTTAAAGCGCTACTATCACCGATTGAAAATCGTACGAAAATACCGTAGCGTCATCTAGTGGCAGTGATATTGTGGTAATTATGGAATTAACCGAACCACGCTAAATCACTTAATATTTTTACTAACCGATGCAGATTATCACCTTCTTCCCATTTCGCATTTAAACAACCGGGCCGGGCCGCCCCCCCGCGCAGCGGTCTGAAATTGAAAGTACGGATACAGAGTAGCAAGAAAACCTGATTTACATCGCAATGAAAGGAGGCGGAAATTACCTAACCTGACCAAACAAACCTAACCTAACCTAACGAACCTAACCTAACCTACCTAACCTAACCTAAAAAAATAAGAAAACAAAAAAGCAAACAGCATAGTTTGAAACATTACTTTCCGTTTTCGCGATGCCAACTTTTCGTGCTACTGTAAATCCCGGAACATGACCCCGATTTACACGGCCGGGCCCACCGTTTTACGTCGTTAAAATACGTGTTTGGAAGATAAAAAAAAAAACATGTAAAGAGAACTAAAAAAAACATCCCCCCACCCCATTTTTTTAACGTGAAACGAGAAGAGGATAAAGATCTAGGTCGGTACGTACCAAAATTGAGCGATGTTGCGTGGTTCTGTTTAAACTCCATAATTACCGATATTGTGACCTTTACAGCTTGCGCCCAGGTGCACGAGGACCTACCAAATTTTCATTCAGTAATTAAAGTGGCACTATCACCGACTGAAAGTAGGCAAGATCTGGCGACATTTAGCGCTTATCTAGTACTATCTAGCGCTCACTTGCACCAAGCGAAGGAATGCACAACGGCATTTCTTTTAAGGAAACAAACAAGCCACGTGTCTTTCTAATTATTATTCTGAGTGAAAATCTGGTTCGTCCTCGTGCACCTAGGAGCAAGCTGTGAAGGTTAAAAATATCACTGCCGCTAGATGGCGCCACGGTATTTTCGTACGATTTTCAATTGGCGATAGTGCCACTTTAACGTGAGTTGGTACTTTAGCAGAACGCAGATTCTTGCTGCTTCCCCCCCCCCCCACTTTGGAAGTTAATCAAAATAAACAAAGCAGTATGATACACAAAATAAGGATGATTTAATTTTTCTGTTTAATAATATACATCAGTTATTATTGTAAAGCGACCGCCATTAAAGATTTGGAATTACCCCTAGCGTTTTACTCATCCTCTTGAAATTAATACAGTAAAACATTTATTTTCTTGTTTTTTTTTTTTTAATAAAGCACGATTATTATTAATCATCTCATAAAAACGGGATCGAAAAACGGATTTAAAAAAATCAATTCATCAGTGAATTATAAATTACTTCAGACAATCATTTAGCTTTCTTGTGAGGATAAATAAATAGTCATCTTCCTCGAAGTCCATTCCCCTAGATGAACGTAAACTCAAAATAGACGGTGATTTTAACAAAAATTCGTTTGTGTTCTTCGCTTGTTATTAATAACAAGCGTTGACTAGCGAAGATTTTTTTCCTCTTTTTTTTTATCTGCTCCTACCCATCCAATTCACTTGGAGGACATTGGCTCGTTATGTGGTGCACAATAATCACAGAAAAAATTCACACATTTGACAAAAAAAACTTAGTTTTAGAACTAAAAATTGTTATTCCTTAACTTGAAAAGCTTACTTCAATTTTGCTATTTTTCGTAAAATATGCTCACTCTGTCCATACATGCCCATTCTGTCCAAATATGCTCATTCTGTGGTCATTGTGGCTGAGCGGTGAGAGAGCTCAGCCTGGTTGCTGGAGGTTTGCGGATCTGGTCGAACCCCTGGAAAGGGGATCTTGGCAAAGTCCCAGCCAGGACTGCCAGCCAGGGTAGCGTGAGAGGCTAAAACGCTCCTTCAGCGGCTGTGGGAACTATTCTGGACAATCTTTCGACCCTACGATGTTGGCACCCGGGTTGGCACCTCCCTTTACCGGATATTTCTTCTTCTCAAAAAAAAAAAATGTTCAAAATTGAGCTGGTTCAGCCACACAAGTATTAAATTGCTTCGGCTTTCTTAAGGCTCAAAAAAATTAATTAAAAAAAATAATTCTAATCTAATTTTTCGTGTTACCTTCCATCTTCCACCAGGTGGTATCGCGCCTGCGCAGTTGACCACGCCACCACCTGTAAGCCAATATTCACTTTTTGTCATAAACAGTTCAGCGAGAATCGGGGTCGGTGTATGGGTTCCTTAAAGGTAAGCGTTTTAGGATAAGTAAAAAAAAATTTTAGTTCTAAAACTAAGGTTTTACTTTGATTCAAAAACGCTTACGTGCATTCAACCAAACGGAGGAGTGTTCACTGAACCCGAGCCAGGTAGCAGGAGATTTTACTCTTTTACCTCAATAACCATCAACCTTCATATGTTCTGGAACTGATTTCGGCAGTCCCCCCACATGTAAGGTAAAACAGAATTATAATTTCCTTCCCGACAGCAAAACAGTGCTTCAGTTTCTGCATGGCTTTTTGGAGTGACTCTATCCTATCTCTCGACGGCTTGACTTGGAACTTGAGCACCCAGGATGGAGAATTCTCTTTTGGAAGTGAATCTTGACTTTGCTGGATTTTATGCCTAGGCCTAGGCGATGCAGGAGTGCTCCTGTGCATTACACTTTACTGGCTAGCTGAGTGCTGTGTAGGCTTCGAATCAGCCAGGGTCTAGGCTGGCATGTGCTGTGTTTTTATTGTGAAGGAGGTATCTGATTACTGGTCGAAGAACTGACGCGAAAAGGTGTGAGCCATGCACATTCCGAACGAGATAACCTTGAAATGGTAGACTATCTTGTTCACAGCAAATTGGAAGAATTTGAACGCAGCCGGGTGCAGAGGTATGCGGAGATGCTCATCCTCTGGACACAGATTCACCATGTATTCATTCTTGTGTACGGATTCTTGCATTGAAGCTAAAGACTCCATTTGAAAGTGTTCTTGGAGAATGAACATATTGAGGAGGCGCGGGTTGAAAATTAGTCTCTTGCGGCCGTCCTTCTTCAAGATTACTCGCGCTGGGCTGTAGACTCTCGGTGTCTCTGGATATGATATCTGGGTCACATACTTTTTTTTCCAAAAGAACATTTACTTCTGCCTCCAATAGTGGATCTGTTTTTCCCTAGGAGCCGTGAAGGCGCATGAATTGATGCAAATGATAGGTAACACCCTCATTTCATAACGAAAATCATGATGAACTTGTCTTCTGTCACTTTTTCCTATTCATTGTAATGGAAAAGAAACTTGCTTCCCGTCCCCCACTGGTCACGGAATGGATGCTGGCATGAAGGTGTTTCAGTCACTTGTGATCTTCTCTTCCTCTTCCTCCTCTACCTCTGTGAGGTGACTGGCCTTGTTTAGTTTGACCTTCATCAGATCGATTCTGTTGTCCTCCGCTTCCCCCTTGTCACTTGTGATCTTCTCTTCCTCTTCCTCCTCTACCTCTGTGAGGTGACTGCCCTTTTAGTTTGACCTTCATCAGATCGATTCTGTTGTCCTCCGCTTCCCCCTCGTTCTTGACTGTAGGAGTAACCTGTTGTGTTTCCACCGTTTCGGGGTCCCGAAGAGATATGACGTCCCCAAAAGGGCGAGTTTTCCATAAGCAACTCCATAAGGCATGCCACTGAATGATGCTTGGTGTATTCCTTTCGATGGTTTCAATATGTCCACGTTGTTTTTGGCCTGGTCTTTTAGTTCTAGGACATTCTGAAGAAGTTTGCAATTGACTCGACGGTAGGTAGATATCTCTCGACGACGCCTAACACCCCGGTTCAGCATTGCATCGATACCTTGATGCTTGTTTCATCAAAAGTAGGCATTGTGAAAGTATTGATTCATCCCTGTGTTCAGGTAGTGTGTTAAATACGGACACGAATGATCCGCAGTAGATCGCAGAGGGTCTTAGTGTGAGACTCTTTTTCTACTCCACACGACATCATCAGCAGAGTCCCCCAGGGCTGCATTTTAGGGCCGTTACTATTTGTGATTTAAGTTAACTGCCTAACCTGCAACCCTATCACATGTAATGCAGACTGCAAATTGCTTTCAGCCGAAATAAACTACGTTCTGAGCTGGGCTAACAATCGGGCAACTTCAATTTCCATATTTAAATTTCATACCTTACATATTGGTGGAAACAATATTGCTTCAATGTACTTCTTAGATAACCTCCCACTTGTCAACGAAGTTAAAGACCGTGGAGTTTAGTTCTCCTTGGTCTACATTCACCCTCCAGTGCAGTAAAATTGCTGCAATTGCTTACCAATGCATGGCCGTGGTTAACTGTTTTGCTGCTGGACAGAGTATGGACCGTTAAAATCTTTGTCAGACCTCTACTGGAGCATGCTACCCTCGTGTGGTCTCCGGCCATACTTATAGGGACAACGACCAGGTTGAAGCAGTCCCTCATAGATTCACAAAAGGTTCCCCAGGACTGCAGAACACCCCTTACGGTGAACGGCTTGCAAATGGGTAACCTGGAGTCACTGGAGCTGAGGAGATTGACGACAGACCTCACTTTAACTTTTAAAATCGTACACGGCTTTCTGTAGATGATTGCTTTTCTTCGAAATTAATCCAGTTAAACTACGAAGGGAGCAGTCATTAAAATTTGTTATCCCTCCATCTCGGCTGGAATGTCGACGAACCTTTTTTTTTTGCAGTACGACTGGCTAAGGTTTGGAACTCGCTGCCTGATGCTGCAGTTCCGACAGGAACCGTCCATAGTTTTCGCAACAGCCTGAACACCGTAAATTTTACGAAATTCCTGTTCAGATCGCCTTGCTGTAACCAAGAATTTATAGGGTTTGGGAGGAGAATTTGTAACTCTAAAAGGCCCCTATTGAAACATGTTAGATTCGTCCATATTAGTTCAGTCCGAGTTTTCAGAGGGCGCCACATGTTCCATCTGGTAATTTTTGCTAATTACTCAGCCCAAATCTAAAGTAAACTAAATTACAACTAAGCTAGGGTAAATAATAATTAAATACAAGCTAGTTTAATTTTAGGCTAAAATACGAGTAGAAATTCCCACATAAAACATATGGCGCCCTCTATAAACTAAGACTGAACTATTACGAATGCATCCAAGACGTTGCAGTATGGGTCTCGGTCACAAATTCTGCTCCCCAACCCTATAAATTCTTGCTGTAACGAATAAATTGCTACTTTGTTGTTTTAAATACCAGGACGTGGGGACCACCCAATTCCAGTTCCTTGTCATCTATAGTGTGGTGAAACTTTAAAAAGAAGGGCAAAAAAAAAGACCTCCAAATTTTAGTTATTGAAAGATGGTGGCAAACAGTAGCCAGAGTTCCACCCATCAGACGTATATAGCTGCTTTCAAACTTGGTGTACTGTTTTGTATTTGCTTTTACTTTTTAATTTGAATGGTGCGGCCATTTTTTATATTTTTAAATAATATATACCACACGCCATGGCTGTTTGCTGTGACGTGCATGTCACGTGACTGGGCTAGTCCAATCAGACGGCCAAACAGCCATTGTTCTCGTTCGTCATTGGCTAACTCATGGTGACGTCACGGCAAACAGCCATTGCGCATGGTTTAGTGAACTGCCGAAATACAAGCGTTTGTAAGTGATATTTACTGCACGCGCAGCTGACTTTATTTTCAGCATTCATATTATAAGCGTTTACCGATAATTGCCATGGGATCGAAATTGTACAAGGCCAGCGTGGTAAGAGGAGAAGTGAACGTTTTTTTCATTGGTCAACGGTAAACCACCAAAGCGGGGAATATTGCGAACGAAAATTACGAACGCATGATCACTCTCTGCGGTAAACAAATGCACGTGAAAAGAATCTGGACGCCATTTCATCAAATAATAGATATGACACTGATTATTGCCGCATGATAAAAACGAGTCAATTTTATCCCTGCAGAATCGTAATCCAAATCTAATCGTAATCCCTCCCACGATAACAATGTTGCACCTGTTGTAACTGACCGTAGTCTTGGATTAATAAGGTCAAAAACTTGGAAACCTGAGTTCATGTTCTAATATATTCCTAACTGACACCAATATTTATTGCATTATTAAGAGGGTGAAGGAACGAGGTTTTTACCATTAAATAAATGGTCAAAATTATGTTCAAAATTATACGGGGCCTTGATATTAATTTATCTAACACTTCGTTTGAACTGTAGGTTTCCCTATTTGCTACTCGAGGGTGACCGTACAAGTTAAAGGTTCTTTATTTCCGGTTGAATACCTCTAAAAACTCCTTTACCAGGGAATACATTAACTTGTGACTATGTGACTTGTGCCCCCTCCACCACTATTTTCAAAAACAGATTAGATGAGCACATCTCTGATGATGTTAAGCATCACTATGACCAAGAATTTATAGGGTTTGGAGGAGAATTTGTAACTCAAAAAATTCCCTATTGAAACACGTTAGATTCGTCCCCATTAGTTTAGTCCGAATTTTCAGAGGGCGCCACGTGTTCCATCTGATAATTTTTACTCATTTTTCAGCCCAAATCGAAAGTAACTAAATTACAACTAGTTTCGTTCAGTTTAGTTTAATTTTAGGCTGAAAACTGAATAGAAATGCCCACATAAAACACGTGGCGCCCTCTATAAACTAAGACTGAACTAATGTGAATGTATCCAAGACGTTTCGTTACGGGTCTCGGTCACAAATTCTCCTCCCAAACCCTATAAATTCTTGCTATGACTGATTTTCCTTGCCCACTTCAATGTTCTTTTGTGTTGTTTTAGTTTTTTACACTCTGACCAGTATATGGGTGTTTTTTTTTGTGTATAAGAATTTATTTATTCCTTTTTCATTGTTTTTTTTTGCTTGTTAAAAAAAAAGTTCTTTTGTAAAGTTTGCCCTGGCAAAATGAAGTTGTTGTTAAATTAAATTAAATTAAATTAAATTAAATTAAATTAAATTAAATTAAATTAAATTAAATTAAAATGGCTGCCACTCATTAACTTTCTCCTTCCAAGCAAAAACTCCAATCAACCCTTAAACTGCATGCGAGATTTACAAATCAATGGAGAATATTTGCAGATTTAATGGGATTGCAGATTTTAGAAGATTTGCGGAGTTTTATAGGGTGCAGAGTAGCAGATTTCAAGATTTGTAAGGCTGAAATCTCCCGGTTTGTCAGAAAAAAATCTGAGGAGATTTTTTTTTCCAATTTCTCTCATTTTTACTTATTTGGTTGAATTTTGCGCCATTTTGTTCGGATTTGTAGGTTTATGGATATCTGAATGGAATCATTTAGTTTTAAGGTTACGTATTTAGTGAAAGGCCCCAATGCTACAAGCAGAGGCCAGCCATTACTTCACTTGCGACTTCTACAGGGTGGTCCACAAAAAACTGACGACCGAACATTTTCTAAGTCCAACTTTTCTAGTTAGCACCCCTCACAACCAGGATAGGACAGAAATCAAATCTAATGAAACTAGAGATTTGGGAGGGGGGGGGGGGGTCATAGTAGCAAAATGTCATAGTAGCAAGCGAAAAATGCGACATAAGAGCAAAAATCTGAGAGGCGTCGTACGAGCAAACGACATATCAGCAAACCGTCATTGTAGCAAAACGACATAAGAGCAAAACTCGGCACGCTTCCAGCAAGAATCCGTCATAATAGCAAAACGACATAATAGCAAAACGTCACAATAGCAAAACGCTACAACAGCAAAACGACATACTAGCAAAACGTCATAGAAGCAAAACCATAAATCACCTAAAGGTCATAATAGCAAACGACATCCAATAGCAAAACGTCATAAGAGCAAAATGTCATAAGAGCAAACGTCACAGTAACAAAGCGTCACAGTAGCAAAGGACTGCAAAACGACAAAACGAAAAGATCGTGTGTCTAGTTTTGCTATTATGTCGATTTGCTATTGTGTCGTTTTGCTATTATGACGATTTGTATCACAAGATTTTGCTCTTGTGTCGTTTTGCTCTTGTGACGTTTTGCTATTATGTCGTTTTGCTATTACGATGTTACCCAGTACGTTCAAGCTTTGCTCTTTTGACGTTTTGCTATTACAACGCTTTGCTACTACGTCGTTTGCTACTATGACATTTTGCTACTATGGCCTCACCCCATCTTGGACCACCTGTATGTCAGTTTTTTTGTCAGTTTTTTGTGGACCACCTGTATGTCGCCTTTCACAAGCGTGCTGGTCACAGTGACATCTCTTCTAGTCCGATCTTCGTTCGACATTAGGAACGAACTCGCTGAAACACGAGCAACGTACGGGTGGTGCAGAATAGGCGGTTTGCAACAATGGATAGGTGCGGGAGGTGATGTGTACGTTCATGTCCGGCCGAATTAATTTCTTCAAATTGTTGCGCACATTGGCTAATAAACGCCGATTTTCGTTCGCTTTGCTCACTCAATCAGCGCATCCTGTTACTCAAATGCCCCACCCCTCCAATGCTAATGATCATCTCTTTCTGATGATCATTTCTATTAAATTTTTGCATGTTCATGTTGGTGGAAATATTAGCGCGTAATGTGACTCAAATCGCCCCAGCCCCCCACGGCTAATCGCCCTCCTCCCCTTTTCTAATATTCATTTCTATTGTATTCTACCAGCCATGTTCATGCAGAGGGAATAAATAAGGCTGAAGGCGGTCTCGAAGCTGCACCTTCAAGAAACATGCTGTCCTGAAAAGCTTTCTTCAATGCTTTCTGCCAACCAGACGCACGGGCCGTTGCTGGTCAGTGCCTGCCTTACCTCTTGCGAAATTATGTATACGTGTGTAATTATATATAGATAGATCCTTGAAACTATATACTTGTAATTATCTATTTCCACGGCATGTGAAGCCTATAAAAGAAAATAATACTGGAACGATCTACGCAGCATTTTGCTTGGTCAGCCTTTTCTTCGTCTATCAAGAAACACTTCCCGCTTACATGGTTAAAAAACGTGCTTGGAGAACTAAAAAACGTGTTTACATTACCAAAAAAAAAACATTTCCCCCCATTTTTGTAACGTGAAATGAGAAGAGGATAAAGATTTACGTCGGTACGTACTAAAATTGAGCGACTTAGCGTGGTTCGCTTAAACTCCATAAATACCAACGATAATAGGGGAGTTTTAAAAGTCAGCGGCTTGCGAGTCGCTTACAAGCGGAAACGCTTACCCGTTTGTTATTTCAATGGGAAAGTGTTCGCTGCTGCCAAGCGGCTCGCAAGCCGCTGACTTTTAAAACTCCCCTATTACCTTAGAGCAATATACTCACTGCGAACAGCAACAATCAGTTGCGTTATTTAGTGACGTCATCATCAAGGAGGACAAGCGGTATCCAGGGACAAACAGCGGGGGCATACAGGTGGAAACGCGTGTTATTACTACGGTGACTCATTCAGACAAACATAACTTTTTTCCTAGATACTCAAAACTTTCATGAAATCGAAACTTCAGCGGTCCAACACCAGATAAGACACACTACAACCTAAGAAGATATATGGTAAACTGCACCAGCGCCAGTGGCCATGTTCCGATTTCATACAAGTTTTGTGTGTGTGCCAAGTATGGTGCCAATAAGCCACCGTACGTTGCGATTGGGCAGCTGAAAAATGGCCAGCGAAGAACAATAAGGAAAACGAGGGAGAGCTGATTTCGTCAGGGTAAATTGTGTTAGCTAACAATTCCCATAAATGCTGTTTGTAAAAATACCACGAATTGTTTTGGCAGTTTGCGACAGCGTAATGTTTGATTGCCGGCATCTTTCAACTCCAATGTGGGCCGGCTTAAGCAATGGCGTAGCTAAATACGGATGCAAACCTATTTACGTTGCCTTTTGGACTTATATGTCAGACTGCCTGAGCGGAGAATCGAACCCACAACCTCTGAAATCAAAGGCCAAGGTCCTACCGCTCTGCCCTCCAAAGTCAGAAAGACGAATCTACAAAAAGTCAACTTTTCAGGAGAGCTATTTTGGGTAGTTTGTTCCAGCCGACCTACTAATTAATAACCATATGAGTTGAGATTAAGCAGAAAGGAAGTCTGACCCTTTAAGATAATACTATCAAAATTTTAAAACCAGCCTCGCAGAAATACAGGAGTAAAAGCAATTTCGTTTTTTTGCCTTTCACAATCTTTGATTTAGTCTCTTCATTAAGGTTGGCAAAAAGACGAAACAGGGAGTTTCGTCTTTTAGCCAGCCCCAGGTTTAGGTCATGAGAAAACGTAAGTGTAAGAAAAAAACAAATTGTTTTTAAATCATCTGTGGATCACTAAGCAGCTAATATTTAAAGCGAGGATAAACAACTTACATGCATTTAAAATGAGCGCAGTTGCAGAAAAAAAAAATTCAATAGGACGTCTGCTGTTATTTCTGCATAATGGGTAAGAAACATTCCTTCACGTCACTTTAACTGTTCTCAGAATGTGGCATATTTTCCAAAAGGTTTTTCTGTTCATGTCGTAAGAGGCAATAGCTTAGAGACAATACCAGATTTTTTTGATTTTTTTTTTACTTTGGTTAGTCGTCTTGGATTAGTAGGCTACGAGGAAATTGTAATTGGAAATGAAATTATCTTTAAGCAGTCCAGGTTTTTATATTCTCCAGACACTTAAGTTTTATATCTTTTAGTTCTTTTTTTTTTTTTAATTCTTTTCATATCTTCTAGCCTCAGTTATCATGAAAATATGATCTGCTTCGCTACTTAACAAAGTTTGTATTTTTCGAATCCATTTTCCAGTTACGAAAGTCATTCGTAGGTTTCTTTCATATACCGAATTCAGTGATAGAATTTATGAAATTCGAAAAATCTAATAGATTTTTTGTTCTTCCTTGCTATCTCAATAAATTGGTGAGCTGAGTTGTTGTAAACAAAGTATGACCTATACTTTCAGAAATTTAAAGCAAATGCAGTCAACAGTTATTTTCTCATAGTACATAGCTAAAAGGATTTGCTAAGAAGAATCCAATCTTTTGTTTTGGGCTCCGCTGTTTAATCTATAGCAATAGTAATATCTGGTTTGTATCTATGAAGAACAGGTAGAATTTCCAAAAAGCACTCGCAACATCCTCAGCATCACTTCCTGCTACACTTTAACCGTTCCAGTGTGACAGGGTGTTTGTTTGCTACACGATTAAATAAAAAAGTTTAAAGGCTGGTTACCACCAAATTAGCATTGCAGCAACTAGGCCTATCGAGTTCTCTCTCGCAGGAGGCAAAGAAATGAACAAAGTAAAACTTTTAAACGCAACCAACAAGCCACGTGACTCCTTAATTAATGAGTAAAAACAATCTATAAAAATTAACGATATTACTGCCACTAGATGGTGCCAGGAGTTTTGCTTTATATTTTTCCGTGGCGCCATCTAGTGACATTATAGTATCGTTAATTTTTATAGCTTGTTTCCAGGTACACGAGGGCGTACCAAATTTTTACTCGATAATTAATGAGTCACGTGGCTTGTTTGTTGCGTTTAAAAGTTTTGCTTTGTGCATTCCTTTGCTTCCTGCGAGAGAGAACTAGATAAGCCTAGATGCTGCAATGTTAATTTAGTGGCAACCGACCTTTAAGTCTACGTCCCTATCTTTGTTTTACCGCATAGCATTATTAGTTTGATAAAAAACACTTGACCATCCCCACCAACGTACCTTGAGTAGAAAATGTTCATGATACGCCTTGAATGGTCCCAACTTCGTCTATTTCACATGATTCAGCCGAGCCCTCCTCCCCCCCCCCATCTCCGTTCGTAAATTCTAACTCATTACACGAACTAAAGAGCTTAGATTTGTGACCGAAATAAGCAATGTTGCAGTGCCCCTCCTTGCACAGCTTTACTTAATTTTGCTTGCTTAACGTTTCGTAAATACAAATAGCCTACCAAATCTTGTGATACTTTATGAAGTTGGCAAGGATAAATATTATTAGGCAAAATAATAAGTTTTAAGCAATAAATATCAAGACAGCACAAAAATAATCGCATCATTCTAAAACATGGATTGTGATGAGAATGTATTTACATCTTAAAGTGAGTTATTGTTATCCCTTAAGAAATGTATCAGGAACTTCATGATCCTTTCTGCTAGCTAGTTCAGGCGTTACGTGGCAGACTGGTTACGAACATTATTAACCTTCATTAAAATAAGTTCTCTCTTATCTTTTAAAAGGTGAAACTTCAAATTTGGATTTTTATTTAGCTGTCAGTACTCACACGACGTGCCTTGGACTTGAACGAATCTGAATGACCGAAGCGCCTCTGATGTGTAGTGGCTGACGGAAGAAAGACGAATGTGAACTTTTTATGACGCACGATTCATGGCAAAAAGACGAACATGACATTCGTCTTTCTGGCAACTGGCCTGAAAGGTGAAAATGGTAGATACGTCTTTCTGCCTGGAGGATTAGGTAAATGAGCATCAGATTCGTTTTTCTGCCACCCCTGAAATTCGGTGAAAAATTGAAAATAGCCAAAATACGGGATAACCATTGTATAGAGCGTGGCTTCATTAGTCGTATAAACCTAAAACGTGCAAATTCGTCTTTTGTTAGATTCGTCTTTTTGCCTTTGGACGGCAGCCTGAGCCAGGCTGACACGGCATGGCCCCCTTGGGACCCCTTGACTTGAGTACGGAAAAGTGGTCCCTAGTTTACCTATAACAAATTTTTTTTTTTAATTACGAAAAAGTAGCTTTTTTCCAGCACGTGCGTTTTTTATGGGACATCCTGACGTTAAGGAGGGGGGTCCCCAACGGCTAATTTGCAACCGGCCCCACCTAACGTAGCTACGCCACTGGGCTTAAGCCAGATTTCCAGCAGTATGTTGTCTGTGCTTCAGCGGTCCTTGCGCTCTTTGTGCTAGCAAGGCCCTTCTGTGATTTATTTCGAGGGTACGTACCGACTGTTGGAACAGCTAGACTTTCCACCCCCTGGTATTACTGCCACTAATGGCACCACAGTAGATTCTTGCGATTTGATGTTTGTGACAATATGTTTTTTAATTTACCTTTAGTTTACGTGATAATTGGTATTCATACATTTTCCCCCACCCAACCCAACCACCCATTGGACATTTCCCCTTCAAAAACGACAGCGGACATTTGCCCAACCATCCCGATTTGTTCCTCCTGATATTATTCCCCCGGACACTCCCCCTCCGTCCTCCATCCCAAGCACTTTCTACAATTTGTTTAAAACATCGTACTTAAAAAGTAGTGATAGGCCTACCCACGTTTTGCCTGACAATCATTTTGTTATAGGTTAAGTTAGTTGCTTTGCTTTGGGTTGAATTC
>JAHWFP010036477.1:0-12307 GCA_023313725.1 Lithobius niger
CTGCTTAAATAAATAGTTTGTAGTAATTACCAATAAAATCATCCTCCCATATGCATTAGCTGATATATGTGTACTTAACGGTACATTCGTAATACATAGTTTTGGTAGAAATACGAAGCCTTGGTTGTACATACTTCCAGATAAAAACAAAACAATATTATCTGCGTAGTCTTAATTCAAGATAGTCTTAGACTAGCCGTTTAACAGATAAAAGATCGATCATCACTGTCACCGTATTAATTCAGATCTATTAACACAATATATACATAGCTGCCGAGATGGTCATTGCCGAAGTTTCGCAAATGCTGAAGTCCTGCACACACTGGTGGTTTATTCCCTACCCGGTTCGAAGCCATTACATCGAACCAATAATTCTTTCCATTGCTGGTATTGTTGTAGTTATTCTATGTTGTTTTATGAGCTCTACAACATGGTAGTTATTTTAGTATTCCATTTTTATGTTTTATATTTACTGGATGAAAATGTTAAAGCTTTTTTTTGTAAGGAAGGGGGATTGTATGGCCTTTGTGGTTACGAGAGAATAACTGTCATTAACTGACGTTGCCCACTTATGTAATGCTAAAGTAGGGATTTCGTTTCTCGAGATTTGAGGAAGGCTGTTCTTTCCTGCTCCCGTTTTCCCTCCTTTCCGAATTTTTATTGCCATTAATACTCGGTTTACGACTAATTCTTTCTTCAGGTAGGCTATGATTTTGTAAAACAAACCGCCATTAGAGAAAAATATATTATTGCTTTTTTGACTTTGATCACCTATGATTTTATGACGTTGTAAACTGGTCCAACTTGTCTGTCTGGATGTGGTATTCGCCTTTGCCCTTACAACCCAGACAGTTCCGCAGAGTTTGTTTGGCACTTAGTTATAATGCTTAGGACCTTACAAACACCGCTGAAAGGGCAGGGGAAAATTAATGGACTTTTTTTTTCTGGTGACCTTCTTTTATCTGTTATTTACCCTTTTTTGCTCTTTAGGTCCTTTCTCGGGCAAGGCCACGTTGGCATAAAAGGCATTTTTTTTTTTACAAAAAGGGCATTTTGTGAAAAGGGCAAGAACATTGTTCCCCCATCCCTCCACCTCGTCCATGACACTGGTAATGCTTGTTAAAAAACAAGTCACCAACAATGTATGTCCGAGGTCCGTTATATTATTACATGTAGTAAAATTTGACTAGGAGCAATTAGCCTTTTCAGTGGAAAAATGAGGGATGAACTCAGTTTGTTTACATTTTCACACAACTAACGAAGACGTAGACATATAGGATGTTGACACTGTATCGTTACAAGTGAACGGTCTCATAAAAATTGGTAAGATTTACTAGCTGGTAGCTCATCTAAGGACGGCAACCCGTATAACTCTGAAGGTAACCTGTTTAAGGACGGGATGCACCATTCGTGCTCCTGTCAGTGGCTTCCATTATGGGATTGCAGAAGAGCTATCTGCACCATCACTCACCGGTCGGTGGCTTCTGATTGCAGAAGCGGTACTCCTGAGATGTACTATCGTGCACCCATCGGTAGCTTCCATTATTGGTTTGCAGAAGAGCTATTCACAAGCTTCACCATAGCGCACCCATTGGTAGCTTCCATTATCGGTTTGTAGAAGAGCTACTCACGAGCTGCACGATTGCACACCCATCGGTAGCTTCCCTTATCGGATTGCAGAAGTACTACTCGTGAGCTGCACCATTTTCGGTACCTTTCATTATCGGTTTGCAGAAGAGTCAATCGTGAGCTGCATCATTGCGTCACCCGTGGGTAGCTTCCATTATCAGTTTGTAGAATAGCTACTCGTGAGCTACACCATCGCGTACCCGTCGGTAGGTTCCATTAGTGGTTTGCAGAAGAGCTACTCGTGAGCTGCATTAGCGCGCACCCGTTGGTAGCTTCAATATTGTTATATTGCGTGAACGTTGGTGCATTGTGAAAATTGACTGAACTTGGCAATATCTTGTGATCACCAGTTAGATGAAACTTAAAGAAATGCCTGATTACCAAAAAAGAAAAAAACAATAACAAATACCATTGCTTAAATTTAGTAAACGACGTCTTAGCTGCTCTACCATCTGGCAACATTTAGTGTGTTAATCAAAATCACATCGAAAGATAATAAGTGTTTCACATAGTTAATTTTCGACATTATTTGGTATGTTGGAATTGTTTGCCATAGGATGTGCTCTCATGCGGCTAGATCTCCCCAGAAGAAATGGGTCATTTTTTTTTATCCAGTGGCATGGTTCATCCACCAAAGCATCATGCTGGCATTGTCTGAACGTGAAAAGAGCTGGATCCCTAGCCATGTTGGGATTCCAGGCGATAAGAACATTGGTAGAGCAGCTCAAGCAGCTCTGTAGAGTTACCTGAAGTAAAGGACTTACCTCTTCTGGTAAACTAGGATCACTCAGTAGTGTTGGTACAATGTGATTAATTGTTTGCAGGATGCTGTGGCGATAGATGGCTGATAACAAGCTTCCTCTGGTGAAACTCATAGTGTATGATATCCGCAGTGGCCTGAATGATAGAACGACTATATCTCGTGCAAAGAGGTCCCAGGTTCGGCCTGACCTCAGCCACCCCTGGCATTTTCAAGAAGAGAAGGGCTCTGTGATGCCTCATACTCTTTCCGATTTTGGCGTGTGGCACGTGGCAAGTTTCCCCGGTTGGAAGTACCTACCAAAATTCTCTCTCACACCTTCTGGTGCTATGGCTTGGGCTGGGAGCGCATCAAACCTCCAAAGTGTATGATTTACATTATAGGCAACTTAGACAGGATGGGGTTGTGATCACCTGTCTCATGATAGGACACACCTCCCTGATACATGATCCTGCTACGTGGTGGTGATGCACCCGAGTGTATTACCTGTTACCAACTTCTTATAGTTGCACACATTTTGGCCTAGTGCCCTCTTTTCAGGCAGCCCTTGTTCGCTGTGGACTCCAAGGTGATCTCTCAGCGATTACGAGGGATAAGAGCAGGAACTTTGGTGGTAAGGTCATAAAGTTTCTTATTATTTAACCTGGTTTAAGCAATCTTTTAGTTGCTAGGGCGAGTTTGATTTGTGATCTTTTCTTTGTAGCTCTTGAGCTGCATTATCTTGGATGGTCATGTTTTTGTGTGTTTTTTCAGCCCTTATTGGTAACCTTAATGGGTTTTCAGATGATTTTCTTGTTTCTGTACGTTAACGCACGTTTTGCCCCACGTCAATTCTCTCAGTAAATGGATTTTTTTTGGGGGGGGGGGGGGGTTGTTTTAATCGTAGGTCTAAGCTGTCTATGTATTGTTGGTCTAATTTAAGGCTGGAATTTATTTGTTAATGAGAATAAATAACCCGTGTGTTGGTGTGCCCTGCATTCTGTATCTTCCTTCCTTAAACCAAGACCAAGTTTTAAAAGTTTAGTTGGCTGTTTTTTTTTTTAAATCGCTAATTTAATTGTAAGGTAACGTCTTTTTGATGGCTCAAAATTATGCATTGTTGTGAAGAACATCGGGGCTTTCATACAATTCCAGCAGTGAGAAAGTAAAGTTGGATTTTCTTACATATTAATTACAGAGTGAGCATAGTAAAGCATAATATTGAATTCTCCATGTCAGGAATTTGCATGTAAACACCGTAATAGCATGTTAAAAATTCCACCACTATGTTTACGAAGATTCTAAGTCAAGATCATCGGTCGTGTGTATCATGAAATGGCAGGCTTGCGTGTGCCAGGAGCGTTGTGATTTGTATTGCAAAAGAAACGGAATTAAAACGAAGGAATGGGAGGAGTAGGGGGCAAAAAAACTGAAAGGATTGAGTGAATTAGGATTTTAAAGCCTTAGGCCTGTAGATAATAGGTGTGCCCGCAGCGTAGGAATGGCCCATGCAAAAGTGTACTACTGAAGGAAGGCCATGCCGAATTTAAGTTGATACCTGTTTCTCCCTCTCGCTCTGTAGACCGTTGTTCTCCGGCTGCAACTGTTATTACGAGTTTTGGCTACTGTTATTATTATTAACAAGTCTTGACTTTCAGTAGCTGCTGTTGCAAGTAGCGCGTAATTACAGTGAGAGGCGGAGGCTGTAATTTGTTTCGGCGATGAAAGTGTCAAACGCTATTGTGAGGAAGGGAAAAGGAAAGAAGGATTTTGTGTTTTCACTTTGTGCGGGCCTGACTCGCTGTAGGAGTCTGGCTTTGCAAAACTAAATTTTATCAACTTAAAATGCAAAATTCGACTAAATTCTGTAAATTGAAGTTTGTGCCTTGTTGCAGTACAAATCTCTTGTCTGGTACAGTGTAGCCAGGTTCGTTTAGCTGCAAAAATATTGAGCAAAAGATGCCAAAGACAAAATAATTATCATAATATCATATCAAAAACACAAGCATAAAAGAAACTGTCAAATATTCGCTTTTCAGAGTATTGCCATCCCAACTTTCTCATTCCAGTTCAGCTAACAAATTGATGCAGTAATTACGTATTACAATAATTTCTAATTTTCGAAATCGTGCATACAGCGAAAGCTAATCACCTACGTTTAGCAGTATTATTTGCAATTTCGTATGTGACCAATATTACATTACGTAATCAATATTATTTGCCATCTTGCTATCAGTACTATTTCCGTGTGACATCTTGTGAAAAGCTTATTGTCAGGAATGTTCCTCAAGGAACAATGATTGGTCCGTTGTTGTTTGTGCTCTTCACTTGCACACTGATAATATTCCTGCCAAAATTTCGAAGTTTGCTACAATGATGACCACCTAGAACTTAAATCGAGTTCAAACTACTGGTAAACTGGTACAATGATTGGCAATTGTCCATTGCCTACTCAAAGTGCAGCATTTTTCAGTTAGAGGTTAAGTACCTTACATTTTGGTTTACCTCGAATTTAAAGAGTTCCTCTCATTGTAATCATGTTGTCAGGTCTGCCTGACAGAGGGACACGATGATAAAGCACTGTTTCGTCTGTAACGATCAAGAGGCATCAATTGAGCTGTCTGTGTTTTGTTCGTGTACTGCTTGAGTATGCCAGCTCTGTTTGGTCTCCACATGTAGTCAGGGACATTGATCTTCTCAAGTACATGCAGCCTTTTTTTTTACGATGTATCTACCTAGCATTGGCTGCACGAGTTATTGTGATCCATTAAAGATTTTAAAAGATGACTCACGAAGACTGATGGGATATCTTCGTCTCACGTACTCATTCAGGATGGTCTGTGATTTTGACTACGCTCGCGGTAAACACTGATAATAGAGGTCATCCGCTGTAACTGGTTGTGTAGCTGGTTGTTGTGAACTGCAGAAAGTTTTTTTTTAATCGAGTGGTTAACGTTTGGAATGCCTTACTGAGCAAGGCTGTTACATATACTTCGTTGCCTTGTTTCTAGAGAATTGTTGCCAGATTTGTCAGACGGGCCTAACTCCTTTTTGGTTAGTGTGGTGGGACCATGCACCTCTTTTTATATACATTTTGCTTTCAGCGGCTGCCACTCAGTGGTTACCTTTCCCCCTTTTTACACACGTAACTATTCTAGCTTGGGATTGGGATTAGCAATGTTAAGATGCCTGTCACCCTTCCTATTTCTTTTTGTTTCTGTATGCCTACAACAAATCTAACATTATACTAATAACATTATTATTAAGCTAAGCAGTTGAAGGGCATATATTAACAGAAATTAAAATAACGTTTATTAATCGGACATTTCGTACTTCTTTTTGTAGGAACATATTTGAAGCTTACTCGTACAAATTAAGGGGATTAGTTTTGCTTGAAAACGCCTTCTAATGGTAAATAAAAGAAAGTTTGAACTGTCGAGTTGAGTTGAATTGACCAGAATACTCAGAAAAAACTCGTTTTGTGAGTCACCGATGTTTTAACGCGGGCGTGTGGTGAGTGTGCATTACTGTGCGCCGGGAACAGCTAGTTAAGAGTACATAGTAGTCGTTTGATGTTGAGAAAAAGATAGTCAATTTGACCTGATGTTGTGTTAGTGTTTATGTATATGACTTAGTGCAAACGTAGTGTATGTGTTGGTTTAACTCACGTTGGTTTCAACAAGCTTAGAAGTTTGAAAAACTGTTATTAAGTTGAACAGCTGTTAAATGTTCGTTTCATAATACAAGGTTTTTACACATGGAACTAAAAAAAAGTTTTCCTTTTTTATGGTCTCTTGACGTAATATGTTATAACGAGGTAACTAAGCTTGCACGCGCCTTGATGACGCGAGCGCCATTAAAATGAAAAATACGGCGAGTCTCGCACTTTTCAAGCTAATTAAACAGGCATTAATGCGGACAAATTGCCTGTTTTTTCCCCTTTAATTTTGCGCGCGTTTAATGATAATGCTTCGTGAGAACATTACTGTTATTTAGAACAGACCACCGACTTAAATAAACAGGCACACTTTAGGAGGAGGGAAAAAAAGTAGGTAGCGCTGTGATAATAGTTTTATGGCTGGTTCCTGAAGTGTTTGCCGGTGTAAAAAGCTTGTGAAATTTCCGCCAAGTGTTTGTTTAGTAAACGGAACTAACTGACTTTTAGTCTAGTATCAAGCGAATTGATTTATGTAAATCTGCAGTTAGTAAACCATGGTGTTTCAGCAGTTTATCACATAGCATTTTTTTTTGTGGGGTGGGAAGTTTCGGTAATGTTGAATTTTGATAATTTTTTTTGGTTTTTGGGGGGTTTTAATAGTTAGCATAGATTATTAATTACGTTTAGTACGAATTACCCGGTACTCGCACACGTGCCTGCATAACTTCATGGCTCGTGCACGTGTCAGTGAAACATTCTGAAAGATAGGATCTTCCTACCTTGCCTTAACATTAACCTGTGCAGTTACATGCGACGTTAAACCCAAATTTCGGCCGCTTTCATGTTTCTCAGACTTTTCCCTGCTGTGTGAATGCTACCACCCCCAAAAATGAGAAACCTTCCCCCCCCCCCCCCAAAAAAATCATTTTTTTTTTTCCTCGCGACCCCACCCACCCCCCCCCCCCCCCGCCAAATCCTTAGCAACCCAACCAATGCCTGCCTCGTTCTGATAACACTGCTTAAGGAGGGCGCTATTAGGAAAAACGCAGTATTTGACTGGCACACTTTCCACTGAATAAAAAAAGATGAGTTTATGATTTTTCGTGATGTGCATTTTTCCATATTCATGTAATAGTCGTAATAGGACTGCTTGTGTAACTTCTCTGGAATCCTTATTTTACAGCGTAAAAAAAAAAGTGCTGAAAATTAAGCGGTCTGACACGTTTTTACTTTCGTTCGAAGATGTAAGTGCAGGAACCTGAAACGTGGGATTATACGTAATAATTTTCAACAGAAGTTCTCGTCATTACATTTCCCTATTATAACTCATTCTGTTACACACATTTTTAAGTATATCTGACTCTGTTGCTGGTGTGCTGTCTTGTTATGTACAGTTAGGTTAATTTTTATTTTTAATTGAACATTTATTTCTTGCGATGTTGGTTAAAGTAGTGTATCTCGTCTGCTTTCCTTTCCCGTTTCTGCAAAACAAACTTTTTTTTTTCAGGTGTTTTCTTCTTTTTAACTGGATCAAGATTTTAAACAAACTTTTCGACGTAGGTAGACCTAATTAGCAACAATAATTTTTTTTAATGTTTTTTTTTACGTTACTGGCTACCTACTTCATTGTGTCTCTGGAGTTTTGAGCTTGACTTTTAATCATTGTTTTTTCCCTGCGGTGACGTTACGAACGAGCAGCGAATATTACTCGGCAAGAGTTCATTACAACCTTGTCTTGTTCGGTGTGGTTAGTTTTGATGAGAAACTGATGGGATGAAAAAAAAAGACGTGCTCGGTTCGAAACCTTAGACGACGACGTAGGTCTAAAAGACAACTCCTGTAGCAAATTAAGCTGATGAATAATAAAGTGATTTAATTCATTCTGCCTCGTAAGTCTGCGGACAGACCGACTCTTGGCCCTGTATTTCTTTTGTTCTCAATTTTTTTTTATTCGTTTTAATTTTGGGGCTAATAATTCAGTCTCCATCAGCACAGTGCGCCTGATGCAGAAAATTAATTATACTCCCCCGTAAATTTGTTATTCTCCCTTTTCGTCATCCTGAGCTCGCTCTCTCGCTCCCCCTCCTCTCCCCCCTCCCTCTCCCCGAATCTGCTTTCACGTCTAAGAGAAAGATCTTTGGTTTCGGCAGTAACCTTTTGCTTTTCTGTTGCTTTGGCTGTTCGCTTCGTAGAAATTAAGATTCAACTTATCCCGGGGCGATGATTGCATTGAAATTAGTTTTAGTTGAGTTGCGTATCTTGTTCAAAGACTTGTTGCGCAGTGAAATTATTTTTTTCAGACGGAAAGTTTTGATTACCTAAAGTAGGCATTTGGGCCTGCTATACTTTCTACATGTAGTTGTTACTATATGTTCATGTTAGCCACTAAAAGTTAATTAAGTGGTTCTCAAGTGCGGTACTACAAAAAAATGGCGCGAGTAACCTACGCGGTTTTTTTTAGTACTTTTTATTCAAGGTTTCTCAGATGCAGATGATGGCTTTTTTCCCAAACAAAAAACTTCAGTAGCTTGCATTTTGTTTTGGAGTACGATGTCTATGTTTTTAACACAGATTCAGCGTGCAAGTGTTGCACATTTGATAAATAAAAGTCTTTTTTTAGATCCAAGTTTTTAATTGTGACATGCCTCTGAACGGCCCTTAGATACGAGTGTGGGGGGGGGGGGGGAGGGGCGATCACGTGAATGGAGCAAAGGGCTGATAGGTCATCGGCTCCAGGAAGTGTTTGGTGAAAGCGCTAATACGTGATGGGAATTTTTTGTTAGACTGTGGCATAAAACACGATTCATGCGCTAAGAAAAAACCCATGCGTGCAACCGTGCACTCTTGAAAACTACTTAATTAACTTTTAGTGGCCTTATTGGTAAGTTTACCAAAATGGCACCGATGATTTACTTAGTTTTTATTAGACTGATATAATGAAAACCTTTCAATTTCAAGTTAGAACTAACGTCGCAACGTTACCACAGAACAGGACCGTTTTCATTGGATCAGTCTAAATTTGCAATCAGTATTAATATAAGAGCAAACAAATTCCTAAAGGAAAACATCGGTGCCATTTTGGCACAATTACCAATAACGTGAACACGTTGACAATACATATAGAAAGTAAAGCAGATGCAAACGTCCACTTAAGGTACTCAAAACTTTCCGTCTGACAAAAATAATTTTACTGACCAAAAAGTACGTCTTTGCCCCAGTATCAGATCTTTAATATTCCGGGAAATGTCAGAAATCCCACATCACGCAGCAACCATCAATAATGGCTTAAGAACACTGTCAAACGGGATCCTTTATGCGAAATACGGTACTTGTGCTGTTTTGGTACTATTACCACTTAATACGGACGTTCATCCCTAACCTAACTGTTGCATTATATATTATAGGAAACATACTCTTGTCAAGATTAGCTAATGAAAGCTATGAAAGTGCATAAATAAACGTAGCAAAGTTTCGGACCCCAGAACGGAACCGTTTTCAAGCGAGAAAATAGTTAAAATCGATAGACTGATGTGCAGATTTGTGGCTATCTTTCACGTTAAGAAAAAAAAAGTTGGCGATACCTGTGTGTTCGGAATGATACAGGATTAGGGTAAGCAAAAAAAAACAAAAAACAATGGTACTATACAGTGGCGTGGGTTGGGGCGGGAGGGCGCAGAGCATTGTTGGGCGTCATCGCGTCTTGCTGATTTTTTTTAATTAATTTTTTTTTGATTCGATTAAAACTGAAAGTTTCCGCAGTTGTAGTCATGTCGTCACAGTCTCTTTACGCTGGCAGGTGAACAGAATTAAAGAAATTTGCAAGCTAAAGAGGTGCTGAGGAGGGGAGGGGGAGGCACAAAAATGACTTAACAGGGGCACCAATTCTCTTAATGAAATGCAAAAAAATGCATCTTTAGACACTACTCAAAAAACGAATCGAGGTTGTAAACTGCTAAATAAAGGTGTAAATACCTGAAAACAAGGCCCACATTTTTTCTGTTGGTGGGGGGCAATTACGCAAACCCCCTCCCCAAGATTCGCGGACGTTGGCCCAGTCCTGGACTGTGCAACTGGAAAACTACTTTATTTTCAGAATTGGGCAACGATTGCTGTGTTGTGTTAGTTTGGTGATGACATTTCTTTTTTAATTTTTATTTTCGGGGGGGGGGGGTTCACTTTGACCTTTCGCAAGGGGGCGCACACAAAGCTAGCTACGCCATTGGTACTATAAACACTTACGACAAAGATCATAAGTGCAGCGTTTTGCCTCCATCTCGAAGTGGATTATGGCAACAGAATTTCTCTAGTTAATTGCTAGCTGGAGACTGCAGAGCGATGGTGAAAGTGTCGTTGATATGGTAACGTCTATCGACGAATCGACGTGATGATTCCATAGTTTCGTTAAAATGAAACGAGTAGTCGCGAATTACACCGCCATTGAAGTTTTTCTTCCCACTTTTTTCCGAACGTTCTCCCCACCCCTTTAGAAAGTCGCTGGCGCCCATGCCCTTTAATGCAGGTATCGGTAACGTCTCCAGAAAAAAAAAAAAACGGTTACAGGCGGCCGTAGAAGTTTTTGGCTGTTCTCTGACGCTACTTCCTAAGAATGTTCCTTCTTTTTTTTTTTTCTTCACCCTTTTTTTTTTTTTATACTTTCGTATTTAGAACTCTTTGGTTTGCACACTTGGGAGGAAAAGGGCTAATAGAAAATTACAGTAATGAGAAAATAATTACCCTAATTTCTGTTTTCGTTTGAGGTGCAGTCAAAAGCGCTGCAGCTCCGGGAGCGCATCACGTGACACACGTACTCATAACCAGGATTTCCAAATTAATAGCTCCTGTCGAGTGTTCGGCTACCAAACGTGTTTAATTGCCGAGAGATGGAAGTTTTCAAATGGTGTGCTGCAGACGGAAACATTTTGCGACAGAAAACATCCTGGAATGTGTGTACATACGCGTACAAAAGTTTCCTTAAACGCCTATAGGGTTTTGTGTATATGTGCCTTAAATTACAATAGAGTAATTATTTTCGCTGTACTATTGTCGTTATTTCAGTTTAGCAGATTTCATCTTCAGTACATTGTAGAAATAGTAAGAAAACTTAAGAAAATATTGTCAAATTATGCTGATATTTTTACTGCAGTTTGGTTTAAAAAAAAATGTAAAGTGTCCCCCGCCCCACGACGGATCGAAAACGTGGAGGTTTACGGACACCCCAAGGGTGATTTCCCGTTTCACAGCCTCCCGTTTCGTGGACAATAAAACTGATTAAAATTTCTGCGTTAACGGGAATTCCCGTTCGGCAAAAAAAAAATCTTAATCCGTTTTATTTTCTGCGAAACGGGACATGACCATCCCTAAGTAACCTCCGTGCGTGGTGGAGCTGATCATGTTAAGTGTAGCATGTAAAGTGTGAAATTTCACAATACGAGGTGTTTTTTGAAATTCCTATTGCTGAAAAAATGCTATTTTTAAGGTCTGTATTTTCGTTATTCCTTTTAACATGGGTAGATAGGTAGACAAACCTATCTACTCACGCTTTTAATAACTGAAGCGGCCTCCCCCTAGTGGGTCCCTCAGTACACTTTACGGATGAAGTGTCCCTACACTGCTTGGCACAGGCTTCCGTCTGCAACATTGTCCACACCGTAAGCAATTATAAATATGTGTGTTTTCGTCTCCCCCTTTCCATCCCCCAACGTTTTTGTTTTCTGCCCATCATTTGTTCGTAGCTTTTAAAACTTGCGTTGTATTGTTTACTAGATGTAAAGGTGTTGTAATGATTCTGTGATATTTCCATCAAGGGTTTGATTTGGTACATGTAAGTGGAAGTAAAATTATTGATTGTGTTGCCATGTGTTGCGATTTACTTACATTTGAGTGTTGCTGGCACTGCTGCTGTTCTTGTGCGAGGTTAAAGTATATCGTTATAAAGTATATTTTCCGTAAATGTATTGTCTTTTGCACTTAACAATTGCCCTTGTTTGTTGGTGATTAGTATTTGTACATGAACATTTTTTTCGGAGTCACCCGTGAGAAGGCTACGTATAATTGTTCATGTGCAAATACTGGTTGGGGTAAATAAATCCGTCCGTAAGAAGGTAGCGTGTAATATCGTGACTAATACCGCAGGCTATTTGACCACACCCGCAACAGATGGCGGCACTGTGTATTCAGGTGCCTGCATGCATTTTTTTAAAGTTTTAAAAGTCAGCGGCTTTGCTGACGAATCGCTTGATGACACCATGGACTTCGTTCGCTTGGGTTCACTATCAAGAGAT